>WJEZ01001992.1:0-14933 GCA_009869925.1 Thalassaphorura encarpata
TTTTTCTCCCGGAAGAAATTTTTTTTTCTCCCGGAAGAAATTTTTTTTTCTCCCGGAAGAAATTTTTTTTTCTCCCGGAAAATTTTTTTTTCTCCCGGAAGAAAATTTTTTTTCTCTGGAGGGGATGTTGGGGTGTTTTTTGTTTTGGTGGGATCAGGGGTAATTTCGTTTCTTTGTGGGGGATCAGGGGATATTTTCAACTTTAAGGGGATGGGGAGGTAACTTCGATCACGCTCGAGTGGGCATCAATTGGAATACCCATCAAGAATCCTCTTTGATATTTAGGAATTTAGGATTCTTTTTTACTTTTATTATTTGGGTTGAATAACTGCAAATTTTTTAACTAGATATTCTAGCTTAATTTAGGATTGATTTTTTCATTTGCGTGACTTTGGGACTTTCTGACTCGATTTTGGATTTCGAATCAGAGTCGGACCAATTTACACTACACTGCACTGAATGAGTTGAAATGATCCTTGTTAGGTTCATTTCAATCATTAGTTTAGTTCTTTTACAAGAGGCATGTAACATCCATAACATTAGGCTCTTTTGTTTTAAAATATTAATTTAGAGGAGACTTTAACTGCCTGCAGTCGTTAATTCTTATGATACCTTACGTGGGGACACAAACAAATCAAAGTCTACGGTGGCTTGATGCTGGCAAAAGACAAATGCTCAATACTATGATTGGCTTGGCATTACAGTGAATTTTAGTGAATCTTATGCAGGATTTCTCAATTTTACGTTTTATTTTGGTTCCAAAATGAATTACACGACATTACATAGAGAGACGGCAAGCAATCGTAGTAGCAAATTATGTTGATTTTATGTAATGCTCGACTGTAGAAGTTTTTTCAGTCATTCCCTCTGGATTAAACATGTTTTAGTATTGTCAATTATCAGTTGTACACTTGGCATAGGTAAATATAAAGTTCACTATCCTTATTTAATCAAGCTATAAAAGTACTTGGCGTGGCCTGACTTAGTTACTTGCTGCAGCTAAACGCATATTAGTTGTACCTTAATAAAGCCCATGAAATTCAGACGTCAATGTCTACATGTATAGACAAAAATAAAAATTTTACTACACTTTTATCCATCTGTCTACTTCTACCTCTACCTCAAGAAATGAGTCAGTTTCGTTTCAACTTCAACCGGCCTGCCTGGCCTAGCAATAAAAAAGCAGAGCAAACAGCAAATCTCATAACTCATACGCTAAAAGGAAAAGGCAATCCAATGCAATGAGCAATGAGCAACTCCGTGCAAAAAGCAAACAAAAACTCCTGCCTGCCTATATACTTATACCTAGTACATTTAGTTAAGTCCTTGGCTAACTGACTGTGACTTTTTCCTATTTTGTCTAGCCTAGAGTTAGACCAGGTTTAACCCAAGCATTATCATCATTAGCATTAGTTTGGGTAGTTGGGTTATATGGGTAAAATTGACTTTAGCTTTGGCCCTAGCTCCCCTGAGTTGAGATGTTAAACTTCTGCGTCACCTATGAACAACTCTGATAAGATTTATATGAATTTCCCTGTAGCACCCTTTTTTTTTCTTTTTTACATTCACAATTCACTCTCCTCCTGTCTTGGCATAGTCTGCCTGCCCGTGTGTATTTTCGGCCTTTTTTTTAATAAAAAAAACTAAACTGTTGCCGTGCCTTGCCCTCCCTTTGCCTTTGCAATTTGCCAATGGTCAAAACCTCGGGTCAGTGAAATGTTGTTTTTGTTACCACCACCAAAATAATTCAGGAAGGAGAAGAGCAGAGAAACAAATTATCTTGATTGAAAAGAAATTGGAAGTGTCAAAGTATTTTATTTTATTAGTTGAACGACGAAGAACGAATAACAATGGAATGACGAAGCAAAGGTGACGAAAGTTGACGGAGGAATTTCATTCCATCCTGTCTGCCCCTTTCTGGGGTTGGATTTTCTAAAGGGAAACTGTTGCCGTGCCTTGCCCTCCCTTTGCCTTTGCAATTTGCCAATGGTCAAAACCTCGGGTCAGTGAAATGTTGTTTTTGTTACCACCACCAAAATAATTCAGGAAGGAGCAGAGCAGAGGAACAAATTATCTTGATTGAAAAGAAATTGGAAGTGTCAAAGTATTTTATTTTATTAGTTGAACCAAAGTACGAATAACAATGGAATGACGAAGCAAAGGTGACGAAAGTTGACGGAGGAATTTCATTCCATCCTGTCTGCCCCTTTCTGGGGTTGGATTTTCTAAAGGGTCAACAAAGTCAAGGAGACTGATAGCAAAATGCCTGTCGAAGATGGGGACCGACTTTCAAGATTGAAACAATTGTGGGAACGAATTTCTCATCCACAGAGTGTCCTTAATGTCGATTGCCTTTTGGTAAGCAAGTTAACTGACCGTACCCTTACAGATTACATGATTTGGACATTTTCAGCAATGTTAGTATTTGCTAATAGCTAAGACTTAATTAATTCATGTTTCATGAGTCCGTTCCTTGTACGAATTGAATAGTCCCTGGATTTTGTTTTGAAAAAGGTTATTGATTCGCATTAGTCATTTTGTAACGACGTGCGTATGAGCATAGGTCAGGTCTCAGGTGCATTGCTAACAAATGCATGTGTCATCTACCTTATCCAAGTCAACTAAACAAAGACACTTGAGTTGCAAATGCAAAAATTAAAAATGTTGAAATTGTTGAATTTAATTAATATCCTGACCTACGGTACACTTTTTGTTCTAAGCATTTATTTTATCCAGTAATATAAAAGTACGTTTATATGCCAAAGCACGTCTCTTTCATTCATCCCAATATTTTTTCCCTATCAAATACTTGGCAAGTTTCCAAGGAATGTGAACGACATTGAGTTGAGCCCAACCTTAGCCAGGGCCAGGGGTGACGGTGACGATGAGGTGACGAATCCGTAATTCGCAATGCGATGCAATGCATTTTGATGTTTACGCTTTTTGGACCGCCTTTGTTCCAGAGGCAGGTGTCGATTCGACTCATGTAGTTTCTTGTTGACATAATGCGAATGTTTTTGTTCTTAATTTTCTTCTTGACCTAGACTTGGACCTTTCTAGATATAAACATTGCAGAAAAAGTGCCACTCATTGCACATTATCAATGAGGGGTAGATATCTGCACAAAATAACAAATCTATTTCGGAGGGCTTGTTCCAACATCTTATTTGCGAATGAGTATCAGTTATACAAATTAGATACAAAATTATAAATTATTTCCAAAAGTGACATACTCTAAAGATGAATCTCAACTATTAGTTTTAAGTTTTACTTACACGTGTGCCAGCATCGTTAGTTTTGCAATTTTTTCTATTAATTACCATCGACTGGTTGATTAATTGCATTTTTATTTTGCAGGATACCGTCCAAGCTTTAGTAGAGGACTTAGACCACCCTTCTCTCAAACGGAGTAAAAATGTTGAGGCATTTCTTAATCGATGTAAGTCCGTAGTATGTTTTGTAACTTGAAATATATTTTAAGCACTCAGATTGCTCAGAATCATAATGAATCGGACGTTTTTTCTTGGATATTTTAGATGCCGAGGCTTCGCGAGGAGTTGGTGAACTACGAATGAAATGCAATGACTTTCATTTAATTAAAGTCATTGGTCGAGGAGCTTATGGCGAAGTGCAATTAGTAAGTTAATATCGTAATTAATTTGTTGCTGTCTGAATTCACGATTTTAATTATAATTATGTCTTTCCCACTATCAGGTTCGTCAGAAAACAACACAAAAAGTATACGCAATGAAGCTGTTGAGCAAATTCGAAATGATAAAAAGGTCCGACTCTGCATTTTTCTGGGAGGAAAGGAATATAATGGCAAATGCCAATTCGGATTGGATCGTACAACTTCACCATGCGTTTCAGGATTCAAAATACCTTTACATGGTCATGGACTACATGCCCGGTAGGGTTTCTAAAACTATGAGATCTTTACGAGATAACTATTATAGTGCTAGCGATGGGGGTAGTAGTGGTGGTGGTGGGGGGACAATGGTGAAGGGCTCGGGTCTTGATGGCAGTGGTGGTGGTGTGGGTGAGCTGAGCTGTCCGTTCTGGTCATGACAGATTTGGACGTGAACATGCTCTGCTTATAATTAATTAGATTAAGATTCACGATGTCCAATAACTATATTATGGAATTTTTATATATCAAAATACAGGCGGAGATTTAGTCAACCTAATGTCAAACTATGATGTTCCTGAAAAATGGGCAAAGTTTTATTCTGCGGAAGTTGTTCTTGCCCTCGACGCCATCCATTCCATGGGATTTGTTCATCGGGATGTGAAGCCAGATAATATGCTTCTTGACAAATATGGACATTTAAAACTTGCGGATTTCGGTACCTGCATGACAATGGACAAGGTGAGATAAAAATATTTAATTTTATAATCCAGCACAGCATTCGACGGTATTGCATTAGAAATTTCATCATCTTATATATTTTCTGCCTTTTTCTAAGAAAGTTAAAGTTAGAATTAGATTTTTGCTTGCGATGGTTTAAGTAAATTGTTATGCAAAGAAAGACCCGGTCATTTGTTTGTTATCAGTGATTGGTTGAGCTTTGCAAAAATTAATTAAAAATCTATTTCGGAGGGCTTGTTCCAACATTTTATTTGCGAATGAGTATCAGTTTTACAAATTAGATACAATACATACGGTAATTATGACTAATTAGAATAGAAATTCTTAGAAAATAATTAATTTTGCTGGGCTATTTAAAACATTTGCTTCCTTGTTAATTTTACTAGAACGGATTAGTCCATTCGGACACAGCCGTGGGAACTCCAGACTACATTTCACCAGAAGTATTAAAATCTCAAGGAGGGGAAGGAGAATATGGGCGAGAATGTGATTGGTGGTCCGTCGGTGTCTTTTTGTACGAAATGCTAGTTGGGGATACACCTTTCTATGCTGACAGTTTAGTTGGCACTTATGGGAAAATCATGGATCATAAGAATGCCCTCAAAATCCCCGATGATCTTGGGATAAGTACCCAAGCCAAAAACTTAATCTGCGGATTTCTGACTGAACGCTCAACACGACTGGGCCGCAATGGGGTCGAAGAAATTAAAAGCCATCCATTTTTTATTAATGATCAGTGGAATTTCAACACTATCCGGCAATGTAAGCTTAATTAAGAATTGAGGAAAATGAGTTACAAAATATGAACAGGAAAATAACAATGTAATAATTATTTGATTTTTTTAGGTGTTCCTCCTGTCGTTCCTGAATTATCTGGGGATGACGACACGAGTAATTTTGATGATGTTGAGAAAGATGAGAGCCCAGATGAGGATTTCCCAACTCCCAAGACTTTTGCTGGAAATCATATGCCTTTCATTGGATTCACATATTCAAGAGATTCTGCACTGTTAGCTCCTTCGCTAAGTAGTTCGTCAGGGAAGCCAGATGGACACGGAATGTCACATCGGGGTAGCGTTGTCGATGGACCTGGAGCTTTTGTAAGTTTTACAATTTAATATTATTAATTTAAATTTTATTGCTCACTGAAGTCAATCTCTTTATTTTATCAGGACGGAGCCGGAGATTCAAGACTTAACAATCATAGCCAAAATCATGTATCAGGGAAATTAGAGGAGCTGGAAGAAGCCCGATCAATTCTTCTTAGTCAATTAGATGCTGCAATACAAAGAGAAGCTGAGATGAAAGACGAAGCCCGAAATTTTGAAAGATCCGTCGCCCTTTTAGGCCATGAGCTCAAGGAATGTCAACGAAAAGCTGAAGTGGAGCTAGAGTCAAAGAAAAATTTAGAAAATAGTTTGCAAGATCTGAAAAGGAAATTAGAGGAAGAACAGACGAAAAGAACAAGAGAAATGAGTAGTACGCATCAAACTAACGAAAGAATATCCGCTTTAGAAAAATTGGTAAGAAATCTAGTCGTTTATCATTTTTAAGTGGGTTCAAGGTTAATTACTAAATTTCCTGTCTACAGTTGAATGAACAAAACGAAAAACACAAAATTGAGTCGGAACATGCTGGAAGGCTAAAGAAACAAGTGAATGAGCTCACAGCACTTATGAGCACAAAGGAACAATCATGGACAGAAAAGCTGACAAATTTACAAGAGACAAAATCAATTTTTGAGCTTGAAATTGCCAAGTTATCTGCATCCCTGCAGAAGGAAGAGTCTATGCGTAAACAAACGTTGGATCTTCAATTGGAATTGGAGAAAAAATCCCATTCCGTCCAGGCAGAATTGGGGAAAGCAAGGGAAAGGGAGATGCGGCTAGCGGATGACAACAAAGGACTCCTTGACAAATTAGTCCAATCTGANGAAAAAAGCTCAACGTCCCTAGAACTTCAATTAAAAGCTCTTAGTGCCAAATATGAACAAGAAGTTAAAGCTATTCACAAAGAAATGGAGAGAAGAAGTCCTTCCAATGATAAGGAGGATCAAGTCAAAGGTAATTTTTTAAATTTTTTATATCAGGACGGCATTGCCAGGAAAGAATTGATAAAATGTACAAATATATTAAGTATCGTTTAATTCAGTAGAAAAACAATTTTTTAGTCATATTTTATTGGACAATATTTCGATTTCACAAGATTAGATGTGTTTTCTCTTATGAAATGGAATTTAGAGATACATTTCTGGAAACATGCTTTTTGCTTGTTCCATGTGACAAGACAAGATTTAGATTTTTACAAGAAAAAGGCTAAATGTTCACGCATTGTCCAAGTGGAAAGTGGACTTCAGTCTGACCTTCTGCATTTGTCAGCTTTTTTATGTTGCATATATCTCCTTAATTCTTCGAAATTATTTTAAAGCGGAGCAAAAACAAATGCCCGAGTTTAGCATTCGTAATCCGTACCCGTATCGAATTGGTTTTATGTATATGACGCAGTGGTAACTTTTGGACTTTTTTTATTCGCCAAAAAAATGAATAGATTTGGATACTGAGCAAAATATTTTTGAGAATATAGATATGTTTTGCAAATCTGGTAAAAACAAGGCTTATATTATCTCATGGCCCTACTTAGCTTGATCGGATAATATAAATTTTCTTAGGACTGGAAGAGTAACCTTGGCCTACAGATTTCAATTCGTCCTTCACAAAACATTTGTTAGGAACATGTGCATTACATTGGAATAGGTTAGGTATGGAGAAATATAACGGCAGAGCAGCATACCTTACCGTATGAGCTAATGTTTCGTAATAATGGTTTTGAGACGACAATATTTGGGGTATAAATTGAATACTGCGTCGGCAATATCGTGTGGCCTACTGGCCTAGTGACAATGCAAATTTAAAAGTACCCGGAACAGAGCACACTGAAGTTTTGCTCCACAGCCTTATAGATATAGACGGAGACGGAGATTATCGTTCTTGATATCGACTCTCGACTGATGTTGAGAACATTGTAAATCTTGCAATATCTCTCTATCACATCGTCTTGAATCTGATTTTAGTTTTCTCCAAGCTTATTTTTTTTTATTTCAATGTCAAAGGCGATAATGTCTAGATATTATGTCTATAATGGATATTTTTGGGTCGTGAAAAGCATAGTTTCCAAATAAAGCCCATTGAGGTTACTACAATAAATTTCTGCCCTGCGAATCCAATGACAAGATGAAACAAGAAGACAGTTACTGTTTAATGCCTAAAATCGTAAAAGTTTGTGGAATCTTTTTTATCATTTCTGGACCTGCAAAATTGGATTGGAAGTAGAGAATTATTTCTTTCTAGGAATATCCATATGTTTTTAACATTAAAAGTAGTCGCAGTGGAAAGAAAGAATTTTGTTCGCATTACGGTCCTTATCTTGGATAAAAGTATTCTTGAGTTGGAACAATATTTTGTTGTCATTGCCAAGAATTTCAATTCTATCGGGTTCCATGATTTTATAAACTGGCACTATTAGCATTAACTTAAAAACGGTCCTTATCTTGGATAAAAGTATTCTTGAGTTGGAACAATATTTTGTTGTCATTGCCAAGAATTTCAATTCTATCGGATTCCATGATTTTATAAACTGGCACTATTAGCATTAACTTTAAAAACCATTCGATTCTTTTACCAATATATTAACGAACGACGGTACGACGGAATACAGAAGTAAAGAGGACTGTTAGTGTGGTTAGGTATAAAATCGAGAAATGTTGTATTAGCCCAGTTTCCACGAAGGAAGTAGATAATTAGGTCAGCTCGAATTCAGGCACATGCAGGAAGTCAGATAGTAGTTCTTAGTTCTTTTTCGTATTTTGGATAAGAGGCAGAAAAGCGTTGTGTTAGGGTGGATCAGCTGGATCCAAGGAATTCTCTATTGTCGGAAGTTTTATAGTTTAAGAGCACATGCTAGTGCTGTGTGGCTAGGGATCATAGTCCATTTTTGACAGTTGACATTGACATTGACTTGTAAATGAGGCGGGCGTCTGAATGCGTGATCGTTATATTATAAAATAAATATTGCAATAAAATTGGGTCACAAGCATAAATGCATTCATAAGTGGACTGGTGGAAAGATATCCTGGACAAGAGAATCCTATTTTTCTTTCATATTTTTTTAAAACCTTCCGAGGCAAATAATTCTCAGGAAACCTTGAAATTACTTTACCAGATTTATGACGTGCGTAACTTTGGCTTGGCTCACCTGGTTTCATTCCAGATTGCATTACGTTGCTAGCATTGCATATTAAGATAGGCTACGGTATGGAAGGAAGGATGAGGATAAAGCTCAAGGCAAGGAAATGTAAAATGTCGAAATTTCATGCTCTGAGTGCATGTTTCATTTCTTGGAGAAATGGGTCAATCAGAAGTTTTAATTGATTTGATGATGATGCTTGAATTTTTGACGAGTAATGTCGAGTGGACTTTGAACATGAGGCAATAGGATCTGTATAAATTGTCCAGACTTCGTTAATTCACTTTTGAGATTGGTTATCTGAGCCAGCTCTTCCAGTCGAATCGAGTAGTGCTTCCGGATTCATGAGACTGCGGCGCCTTGGTTTTTATTTTTATTGTCTGGAGGTCGCATGTGGAGGTTCTTTTTATAAATTGTATAAAATATTTTAATTTTTGAGGACCTCATACAAGGACTGGTTTATTGCATTTATTCATGCACTTTCTGAGATCAAGAATGTAATGCAAGATGAACTTTTTCTACGAATTAAATATGAATGGCTCAATTCTTATATTTCAGCTTTACAAGCCAAGCTCAATGAAGAAAAATCGTTACGACTCCATGCGGAGAACCAAGGTCAAGAAATTGAGCGCCAAATGTCTATGCTGTCCGTGGACTATCGACAAGTCCGTGCAGAGCTTCAAAAATGTGAGGGTCAACTGAAACAGGAAGTGGACAAAACAAAGGGTCTTTTAGTTCAACTCGAGCAAGAAGTCCAACGTCGCTCACATCTTCAATCTGACTTGAACATTCAAGTCTCCGAAATTTCCATGTTGAAAACAAAAGAGAAACAACTTCAGCGTGAAATCACGGAGTTAAGGGAGGGAAAGAAATCTCTTGAGGACGAGTTGCAAAAAATTAAAGCCACCAAAGCTGTTGATGATTTACAAAATGAAAGAACTTCAGGAACAACTGGATACAGAGACCCATTTTTCGGTAATTAGCAATAGTAATTAGGTAAAATTTAAAATTTTATCATTTCTGCATGAATATTTTTGTTTGGTTTTGTTACAGACGCTCTACAAGTCCCAATTGATCGATTTGCGAGAAGATTTTGAAGAAAAGCGAAGACAAAATCAGGAAATGGAAGAAGAACGAGATGAATTAACTCGTCAACTGACAACTTCCATTTCAAGAGCGGATGCTGAATCTTATGGCCAAAAGCATTGCTCATGAAACGATTGCAGAACTGGAAAAAGAGAAGACAATGAGGGAACTCGAAATTAAAGACGTCCTTGAGAGGCACAAGACTGATGTTCTCAGCAAAGAGACAGCCCTCACTCTTGTAATTTATTCATATATATTCTTAAAAAAATCATTCTTTCTAATTCGTTTTTCTTCTTCTCAGTTACGGGAAAAGGAAGGAGAGCTCAAAAAGATCAACGAACAATTGAAGAGCGAAAGAGAAGAGCTGAGTCAAAAACTACAGTCCGTGCAAGAAGGTAAAGGTTTTCACATTATAATTTAACTTGAAACAACTTCTCATATTTGTTTTGTTTTCTTTACTCAGATTTAGATAAGTCAAATGGAGGCGGAGATGATAATGGAAAAGTTGAAGAAACAATTACAAACTGAACAAGTGCTTAAGATGCAAGCTGTGAATAAATTAGCTGAAATTATGAATCGTAAAGATTTGAATCCTAGAAAAGAAAAGGGTTCTAGTGCTGACACCCGAAAGAAGGATAGAGAATATCGAAAAATCCAACAAGAGTTGACTCAGGAAAAAGAGAAATTTAATCAAATGACTCTCAAATGGCAAAAGGACATTCAAGACCTTCAAGCCTCCCTCAGCGAAGAAAATCAAACAAAATTAATGCTTCAAATGGAGCTGGACTCCAAGGATTCTGAAATTGAAGCATTGTCCCGAAAACTTTGTGAAACAGCTTCAGTCAGTTCAAATGAGGGTGATGGAATTGTTGGAGATGAACTTAGAATGGAAGGCTGGATCTCTGTTCCATCTAAACAAAATATACGACGCCATGGTTGGCGAAAGCAATATGTCGTTGTGTCTTCCAGAAAAATTATATTTTATAATTCTGAGCAAGAAAAACAAAATCCTATGCGCGTTCTGGATTTGAAGTGAGTCCTTCCTTGTTGCCGCCTCTATTCTTAACTGTACACAATTAATTAAATATGATGACCATTATTTGCTACTCTTGAGTCAGAATGACGAGACTTATCGAAACCACCAATTTCGATCTGATTTACTTTCTCATAAAGAAGAAAAATTTGGAGTTCTGTTTACGTTCACACTATAGCTGTTTTTTTAATTTTTACAGTAAAGTGTTCCACGTCCGCTCCGTTACACAGGGGGATGTCATCCGTGCAGACGCTAAAGAAATCCCCAAGATTTTTCAGGTAATTATAAGAAAACTCCCAAATTACGCGGAGAACCCTATGGGCTGAATTAAATGATGACCAGATATTTGCTACTCTTGATTGTTGCTGACGATAAAATTTTCTGATAATTCTTCCCGAACTTACGTTTTCTCATTTTCTTCTAAATTATAATTGTAATTTAAATTTTTGCATTATTATTTATTCTTAGCTACTGTACGCTGGAGAGGGAGAAGCCAGGAAACCGGATGAAAGTCCTCCAGAGGAAAATCAAAAACCCGGGACTATCAATCACAAGGGTCACGAACTGGTCGCCATTTCATTTCATATGCCTACCACGTGTGAAGCTTGTCCTAAGCCACTTTGGCACATGTTCAGACCTCCACCGGCACTGGAATGTAGAAGTAAGTCCTGTCTTCTATTTTTAAATATACAACGGCAAGAATTAATCTATTGGACCTAAACCACATTTCTATTGTAATGATTTAATGTTTTTTAAACTAATTTGTAGGGTGTCGAGTAAAAATCCATAAGGAACATATTGGAGATGAATCAGTGACACCTTGCAAGGTGACATATGATCCAAACACAGCCAAAGAGCTCCTTCTTCTTGCTCCAACAGAGGATGAGCAAAAACTTTGGGTTTCAAGACTAAGCAAGAAGATCCAGAAAGGTGGATTTAAAGCTGTCTCACAGTCCAGGTCTGTCTTCTATGTGCCTTCATTGGACTAATAATACATTTAGATTAGAGCCAAGTAGTCCAGCTAGAAATAGAAACAGAATTGAATCAAAAGCAATAGCTTAGCTAGCATTAGCATGACAAAAAGTATTAAAGTGCAAGTAAATTAGCAATAGATAGCTATAGGTTGGATTTCACGCTCTTCCAAACTAGTCTTCCGTACCGTATACAATATTGGAGCGACATTTAGTACTTACGCAATGGAAATGGAAATGACAAAAAAATCCGATCCAAAATCTACTCGCCAAGAACTGGACGAGTGAGAAAGACATTCCATTTCATATTATTACATTTTTCCTGCCTTCATCAGTATTCAATTTTATGGGTAAAAATACAACTTTTTTATATAGAAATCCATTCAGGGAAATCTCTTTGTAGAATACTTTTGTACTTCTTGCATGTCTTTCACTGGTTTCTCAGGAAAACGAAACTTACAAAACCCAGTTTAGTGTAGTGAGGTATATTTCGATTAGGAAGAAAAAAGGAAAGTAGTAGGGAACTTAATTACTGTATGAATTAACAATGTGTGACAAATACTTAATAATTTATATTGTATGTTACTAAAAGACTATTCGCTCCTCTGTGATTTCTCCCTTGCTTGTACTTAAAATATTTGTGAAGGACGGGAAAACTGTTTTATGTGTTTGGGAAAAAAGACGTACATTTAAGAAAATACAGATTTATTTAAAACAAAAAAAAATTAATCCTGTGCGTGGTGCTTTTCAATCAGTCTCCGTCTCGGGACATTTTTGCTCTTTCTGTGCTTGGATAAAATTGAAATTGAAATGAGTCTAATAAAAAAGTTACGTTTAGTCAAGGAATCAAGTGCATGCGTTAAGGAATTGACTCGATACATTTACACTACACGCCTAGCTGTAGAGTAAAAAATGGGATGGGATGGTCGCGTGTGTGAATTGGACTGTGGACCTGTAACTTCAGAATGTCAAATATTACCATAATACTGAAATTACGACAGCGGCTACAGCTTATAGTGGTGTGTGCATATGGAACAAGGGAATAATGCATTCATTTTACATGCTTTCTGTATTCAAAAATTCTCAGTCTTGTGTAATTCTTACTTGGAGTGACGAGTAGGGTTGGAATTGGAAATTGGGACGGGTGCGAAATGCTAATAAACTGTAACAGAAGAATCCTGGCGAAAAGAGTGACTTTGCGATTGTGATGATTGTCGTATCAGTGGGGTTTAGGACAGATTCGATGAAAATCGGCCAGAATGGCTAGGAAATGTGTAGGCTAATTACAGTATAATGTCAGCCCGGATTTTAGATGTACTATTATTGCTTGTCTTTGTTTGTAGCTTTTTCGCTTGGTTTAATATTTTGCTTCGTTTAGTAATTTAGAAATACGTGCACCTCTTTCACCTTCTCGCACTGGCTTGGCTTCTCTTGAAAATTCTGGCCTACTGTTTAGTACGAGTTAAGTTGACTAGACGAACGAAGTTTAAATTAGTCCTCAGTCGTGTTATATATTTTAATTCACGTTTTGATTTTGATTTTGTTTTGTTTGTTTTTTTATTGAATTTTGGTGGTTTTTGTATCTTGTTATTTAGGGATAAGCAAAAATCTGCAACTCTGCCTGCCAGAAACAAGTGAGAGAAAAAAATCTGAGTCATCAACTGCACATTCCTCCCAAAATGTGCACCCGCCCTGTGTCCCGTTGCCGTTGCCTTCGTCGAATCTTGACACCTGTGAAAAGCTTAACCTCATTTTTTTGTAATACTACTACTGCTGCGTACGTCCATCGTCAATCGTCGTCGTCAACATCCTCGTCTCTCTTTTTAAATACTTATCAATGTGACACATCCTCATTTCTACTACAACTATTTACTCATGACATTGTACAACTTTACCATTTACCTGTGTCTCACGTTGAAGCGAAGCCTCATTGTTTTGTTCTATTTTTTGACCAAATTTAAATGGTGAAAGTCTCCAAATTTTGTTAAAGACAAAGGCAGACCCATAATTTTTGAATTTAGAATATATATGACGTTTAAGATTTGAAGATAGCTAAATTTACGATCTACTACTACTTTTTTTGTTTCTACGTTATTTTTGTGTTTAGCAAGAGAAGAATCTCGACGAGGAGTTCTATTTCATCCACTCGGTCCTTCCAGGATGACGCAAGTATTGAGATTACTGAATTTTTTGTTTGAAGGTTTTTTCCTCCTTCGCTTCAGTCAGATCAGACTCCAAAAGTTTATCTTGTGCCTTACGAGAAAAAAACAAAAGAAACGCAATTGTCCATTACCATTACGAGTATACAAAAACAAAGGTTTAGATTTAGACTAAAAAGCGACACGTTTACTTAACTGTGGAGGCAAAGTATTTAAAAAAAGATTTAGGACAGGATTTAAATGTATTGTAAAGTAAAACAAGAATGTACAATGCGTATAAAATCTATATTGTTAGAAATTCTATCAAATAAATTAACTGTAAAATAGTTAGAGTAGGATAGAAAAGCCTGAATTAGATATAACTAGAGAGACACATGCCGACTAATGTTGTTAAGTTTTTGTGTCATGACGCTGACTGTGATTTTTAACTTTTTTTTCTTTCCTTGTTCACATACAAAGTGACAAAAGCCTATGATAGATGCTATGTTGTTGTTATGTTACGTTATGTCCTTAATGTGATTTCATTGGATATAAATGAAACTCAAAACTTTTAAGTTTTTTGTGTTTTTTTGGCATTCTCACTGATTATTTGCACTTTTCATTCTTTCTGCAGTTGCACGGACACAACAATTTCTTTAAAAATGCATTTAGGATTCAATTTTAAACACAAATACAAAAATCCAGATTTGGGTGGAGGGGTAGTCATCAATGCAGTAGATTTTACTTGGGTCATCTGGTTTCAGGCAAATCATGAGCAAAATCATGATAAAATTGTATGTAAACTTTAGTTGTGACACGACTGACTGCGCAATCATTGGATAGGTACAGGTCGGAAAAATCGGGTTGTTTACAATCTGGAATATCATGCTATGGTGCAATAGTTCCGAAAATAACTGACGTCAAAGACTTTATTCGATTCCAATTCTGCGGAAACATTGGGAAAGGTCACCTAGTGTGGTAAGCAAAGCTAGTCGACTAGTCAGCATCTCAGCACAGGTACTTTTCCGCCGTACGGATTTCAACTTTGACCCTGTGATTATTATAAACGAATGAATTCTTTATTTATCAACAGG
>WJEZ01001993.1:0-14932 GCA_009869925.1 Thalassaphorura encarpata
TAATGTTTGGTTGAATGGATGAACTTAAAATTGGTTGTGCTTGTAGACCTTACGTTTTTGCAAAGGGGAGAGTGAGATCGTCAAGTAATGATGTGAGATGTGGGTTGCCACCCAATCTGAAACTCTCTTCCCGAATATCGGTGTCTAACGACTTTAAGGCATTTTCGGTGTACGAAAGGGACCCAGATTTCTCCAGAAGGGATACAAAATACCGCTTTAAATCCAAGTTCTTCGTTCTTTGTCTCAAAATACACGATATCTTTGTATCATCCTGGTTGCTATGAATTGCATGAATCACAGGGAAGCTGAACTTTCCTTCCGTCAAGTCTTCACAGAAGCTTTTATTCTCAGAGTACTGCAAAACAGGAGCAGTGTGTCTGTATTCCCTCAATTAGAAACAATAATTGCAAATTTACCTCGGTGAGCACAAGATTTGCATAGTCATCCCTTATCTGGAAGAGGAGTCCAAGTAGAGAGACAATCTTATGTAAGTCTTCCTGGTATTCACTGAATAACTGAAGTAGACGAATCGCCAGCATAAAGAGTCCTCCGGTTTCTTGTGTAAAAAGTTTCAAATTAGGATTGTTTCTTCGATTTTTTAACCAAAGTTTAATAAACTCAAGGGTCAAGACTAAAAGACTATAAACTAAACGCCCGGAATTTGACAGGCAAAGCCAAGTAGGAAAAAGAGTTGAGGTTTGATTGTTCGGTTTCGGTCTTGTGAACAGCAAGTGGGTTACTCGCTGCATGAATGAACGGTTAAATTGAAACGAATTAAGAGGTCAAACATGGATAAAATCAAAAGAATGGAGTAGCGTAGAGTTAGTAAATGTTGGTCATACTTCCAAACCAGAACCCAAAGTATACAAGCAAGAAATGAGAGTTAATACTTAGGAATACTAGTACATATAACGAGAAAACAAACGAACTTTTCACGACTGTATCTCGATATTGAGTTTCCGATGGACACTGGAATGTATCCCTCCAATAAATTTCCATTCCCTGTCCACGATGAAGTTCCAACAGTTGTTCCGTAAAAACTTCGACAGCCTGTATCCGAAATAAAGTAACCGTGAATTGTTGTCAAAGACAAATACCACCACTATGGAAAGATTGATTGAGGAATAAACTGAGCATTTGACTAATAAAGCTAGGCATTAGCATAAACACTAAGCTGGGTCTCAGTCTAAATCGATAATAAGATCGATATAAAAGTCTCAAGTCTCTTCTTATTAGCTCATCCCAGAGTTCAATCGATTACACCCCTAATGTCTCTAACTTGAGGGTTTAAATGGCATGCAAGAAGCTGTGTGCGATCTCACCTTTGCATGTTTGAGGTCCAATAGTCTTTCCAGTGCGATAAAGTAAATGTAGTTGGCAGCGTTTATTGTTCGAGGAATTCCATATATAGCATGTGCCACCGGCTGTGCCCTACGCAATTCACTCGCGTCCTCAATATCATCTATCCTGTTTTAAATGAAAAAAATCGCTGAAACTTAAATATCAATATCATTTAAATGATGTCTTATTTGAAATAAAATTTTGAAATAGAAATTTGAAGTGAAATAGAACAGCTTACAGCAACGAGGCATTGTGAAGTAGTTCGACAATATCACAGACTTTCTCTAGTGTCTCAAGTGGAACTTTTAACCAATGGTTGAATGCGAGAGCCAATTTAGAGCGTATCTGCTTTCCTGGTAAAGTGCAAATATACTGAAAAGGCTGAAGGAGAACTTTGTCCTCATTTGGATCGCCTGAAAAACTTGCAGCCTCTTTTTTGTCCATTTTTGGCTTTGTTTATTCCGAAATCTGAACAGAACTCCTCAGATGTGACTCACTTCCTATTCCAACTAACCACAAAATGCCGATGAGTTTTCACTTTTATCGTACAATAATCCCGCCAACTATTGGCCATGGGGTAACAGTCGCAGGGATTAACCGATTTGGATCAACTTTCAACTTTTATTGGGAGCAAAAAATGTCTACTCAGATTGACCAGATTAATATTAATTTGTCGTGGCAGCCACCATTTGGAAAATGTGAAAAGAAAATTATAGAAAATTCGGATGCACGATCATTTTCGATATACAGCACAACTTATTAGGCTTTTACTACAGGAAAATCTGTGTAAATATCCGCCAGGTTAACCAAACTTGGAGATGTTAATAGTAGCTTTAATGGCAATGCATTTATTTACAACGGGAAATAATGTCCAATCAAATTTATAATTTAATTCAGGCAATAAGAACAAACGTACTAAAAATAGTAGTAGTAAAAGTTGAAAAAAATCATTTCCAATTGAATGCACTGCTGAATGACGGATTTGGTGAAGCTTCAGCCGACAATGGTAACCTTTGTACGATTTTGGTTGATGTGCCAAACATTAATATTTTCATATTCATCCAAGCATCGATCCAGCTGGTCAGCAGAAAAGCCGGCAGCGACAGTTTTTCCTCGAATGTCCTTCATCGAGATTGAAGTCACACCTTCTGGTAAAGCCGCGTGAAGCCGACGAATGATTTGTGAAATCTGCTCTGTAACTGGCACTTTCTTCTGAGCCTGAGCTTGGAGGGCTAGAAGAGAGCAAAAAATAATTAAATACCCAGAGTAAAACTAAGCATAATTTTGTAGAAAAGGTCTAACTACCTGGCTTGACCGAATCGCGTGATTTCTCCACCAATCGAATCGCCTCATTCACATCGTCATCAATAACTTCATCCGACATTCGTAGGCGAGCCTAAAAGAACAAGTTGTAGGAAAGTTTGCCAACAACAATAAGAACATGGACAGGATGAACCATGACGGTAGATAATATGATTTTACCAGTGCGGTTGAAAGTCTCAATATAGCCAAAAGCGAACGTGGCGACGTAAACGTTGTTTCACGAGAATTCCTCGCCTCATTTCTCAATTCCACGTAAGCTCCAACGAGTCTCTCACTCAATGACGCAGGAATGGTCGGATTTCTCTTCCGACAAGCAATAATGTAACGTCTCATGAGATTCATGTCCAGTGGCTTGATATTGGAAGGAGGTTCAATTAAATGTTGGTGCACATAAGTGATATGATTTGCCAATCTTAAGTCTTCCTGTTGGTTGGCACGATCCTTAAAAAATATAATTGCTTGGTAAGAATTCGATATCGAAAGGAATTCGTAGTTAACAACAGCAAATTGTTGTAACGGTGTCATGATACCTGAAGTAACCAAAGCATATCAAAACGAGAAAGCAATGCAGCAGGAAGCGCGATGTTGTCTTGAACACTCCTTTGTGGGTTGTACCGACCATAGGCAGGGTTTGCTGCTGCTAACACCGATGTGCGGGCATGCAAGGTTGTTAGAATTCCAGCCTTTGCAATTGAAATTGTTTGCTGTTCCATTACTTCATGCAAAGATGTTCGGTCAAAATTCGTTCATTTTGTCGAATTCATCGATGCAGCAAACACCTTGTAATAAGAGTTAAAAATTAAAAGCATGCCGAACAACCTAATGTGCGAGCAGAAAGCACTGCACTACTGGTTCCATTTCAAAAAAATCTTGAAATCTGGTCAGGGGAGAATGACCTGCAGGGCTTCGACACAGTAGATTAGCGCCACAAGGGCCTTTAGTAAAGTAAAGATTCAGTAAAGTAGTCAACTCGCCAACCTTGATCAGCTAACATTAGTGCTCCAGCTTCAAGTGTCATCAGTCCTGTAACGGGATCTTTCATGATGGATGCTGTTAACCCGACACCAGTAGATCCCCTTCCGGAAGTTAGCTGACCTGTTATTAATTATAAATTATAATCGGGGGGACTAAAATTACTCTATACATATTTTAGTGCAAACTCTTACTTCTTGGTGCTAGACGATCAATGTAAGAAAGTAATTGAGATTTAGCTACTCCTGGGTCCCCCATCAAGCACACGTTGATAGTTCCTCTAATTTTTAGGCCTCCAACGTTCCGCTCAACTCCACCGACCTACACAACACAATTATTGAGTTACGTCGTTTACATGTTGATATATTCTCAGATTCTAATTCTCAATATTTTTGTTGATCAAACTAGTCTTACCAACATCAAAAGCAAAGACTTTTTAACATCCTCATGGCCGTAAACTTCGGGTGCAATGGATGCAGCTAATTTTTCGTAAAAGTCTGATTCTGTTATTCCAGCCAATTCTTCATCTGTTAATTCTCCTCCAACCTCCCCTTCATCCCATTTTGATATAGGAATAATCCTCTAAACAAGTTTTAAAACTTTAATATTAAACAATAAACCACTCTAGCAAACCCTGAAAGCAGTCCATTCGATATGAAAACGTTATTTACGTGAGCCTCCAAGTAAGTGTCCGTGAGTAATCCTTGTGTCAACTGAGCAAAAGCCGTGCTCTTAGCCATTGGTAGAAAAATACCACTGATGGCAACATGATCCCCAGCAGCGGCCAAACGGGTATTCTCCTCTTTACAATGCACGGTGAGTGAGCGTGGAACGTGACCAGCTGGAACGTCAGCGCTTTGTTCTTGTACTTTCAATTCTTGAAACCGGACAAACTTCGATCCTCTTGTTTGTAGCTGAAGTCTGCCACCAGTTTTGTTTCCCTTACAAAACTCCGAGCCACAAGATATGAGCGGTGAAAAACTAGGGCCCGAAACGGACTGAAATGTTTCAGCAGAGCACATGTCGCAAGAATAAGTGGCGACATTGAGCAGCGGACGCACCTCAGATGCACGAATAACAGTCCCGTGAATTGTTACGAGCTTTCCGATCTTCAAGATAATTTTAATCAGTAAACTTATATGTACTTAAGAAATCCTAAGTAATCATGTTTCGTAAAATAAAACTGGATCTTTAGTTCACCTGATCTGCACGCAGAGATCTTATGCTAACTGCTTGAACAGCACTTCTTGGTTTCCAATAGGCTTCGAATCGGCGGAGCAATTCTGGTGGAAATTGAGAAGCTACATCAGGATGGTTCATACCATCTTCTTCTCGTCGAAGAGCAGCAGTTAGTCTATGGTCAATATAAATGTCCAAAGCATCTTTGCAAACATTGTCACGGGTCCTGTATTGTGGCAAAAGATCTCCAACTGCCTCGCTTAAAATCGCAGAATATCTAGAATAAAGAACAAGAATAGCACGATAACGCTTTAGTCGAAATAATGAACATGAGTACAGAACTATTGATTGTAATAATTAATGGATAGGTACAGAATAAACACGTTTACTTTGATTAATTCGGGGTTCAAGTTCAGACGAGCTTTTAAATAAGTTGAAAATAAAATATTAAATAAAACATGAACGACTAAAAGAGTCACGAATTAAGCCAACTCCAAAACATTACTGCCTTATTTGGGTCCAGTCAGTGGTGAATAAATACATACAGCTTGCTCTCCATTCGATAACGATAGCATTAGTATATTGGATTGTAAATAAAAAATTCATATCACGTTAAATCATCCCATAGTCCACCCCGGCACCCATATTTTCGTACATATTTTTAATATATAGTGTATCGTAATTAAAGCATTCGTTACCGTTTAGCATTTCGCTCAATTTTAGCCAAAAGGTCTTCGCTTTGGCCAAACTCCTCGAAGTCGTCTAATTCGACAGTTATAGCCGCTTGATCTCGATTAGCAACTGCAGTTAGCTGCTTCGCATACTTGAAATTCTTTGCACCTTGCAGTTCGCTGCAGTAACCGGTTAAAAAATCCTTTATTTGTTCTAGAAGAAAAAAGTATTTTAATATATAACTTCCATCAATGCTTACGTTAATTTGTGTTTAAGAAAGACAAGTTTCTTTTTCTTCCTCACCTTTTTCAGACTCGTAATCCGAATTTGCCATTTTCCAATGAACTGTTGAGAAAGTCAAACTTTCAGTACACCAGTAAAATACGTGAGTGAACAAATGTTTTGAATCTCAATCTAAATGACAGAGTAAAATTCAGTTGGATCCTTCCTGTCCTTCCGTAGTGAAGTGAATAGTGGAATGATGCTAAACCTACAACAATCCAAACTCTTTCTTGTCTGAGGAGAGAAAGGAATTGGAACCCAATCGGTCACTTCCCCGCCTCAAAACTCGCCAATGAAATCAAAGGGAAAGAATCTCTGTGAATAAAACTGCCGCGCTTGTATCATCTATGTCTAAAACGGGCAGCGTAATCCGTTCCTCATTTCTGCATCCGATACAAGAGTTTATCATCCTCAAAGATAAATGACGCTGAACCGCTGAGACGTTGAATTTCATACTGTCATTAAATAAACGTAATTACAAACATGTATAATAAAGTATCTATCTAAAGAAAATTCAATATGAATGTATCACGAGTTTATTTGATGGGTTCTTCAATGTATTTACAATCTATGAAGTTCAGTAATTTGTTTGTGGTTCACGAGTTGCAAGCCTTCCTTAATTCTCTCAATTTTCTTAGCTCTTAATAATAACGTTCCTACCAGAAGATTACACTTTCTTTTATGATTCTACTTTTTAGTTTTCTATTAAGAATATTTGCTTAAAATAATCTGTGCTTCAGACACAGCTCCAATAGTTCGTAGAATCTTCGCAATTTCAGGGACAGCGACTCTAAAAGTAAGACACACACACAACAACAACAGTTTAATACTAGTATGAAGACTTGATTGCTTACTAGAGTCAACCATGCGATGCTCGCACGGATATGTCAATCGTAAATAATTTGTTACCTGTTTGTAGTTATAGAACAATCAGTATTTTGGACAACAAACACAAGGCACCGTATTAGCTGTTGAATCCCATTTGGGAATTCTCCATTCTCATTTTCTGACATCCAACTCCTGGGAAGAACGGTAACAACCTAGGGATGAGAAATTATACCACAATGAATAGGATGGTACAAGTTTCTCGCTTTCTTGCACATGGTTTATTAATGAATTAAGAACTTCTTGGATATTTAAAAAAACACTTACTCCGTTAGTTTTCTCTGCAATCTCGCTGAGGTCGACAGCAGTTCTTATACCCAATAATATATATCTTGTAAGCAGAGCATCCAAAGCGAGTATCTGCAAAGGTTTATCACTCAAAAGCCCAGTCCAAGCTGAAATGTTATCCAATATCTTCACGCTGGACCAGAATTGGCGAGCCGAAAAAACGCTGGCTGGAGTACACTTATTATTTATTGCACTAAAACGGTAAATTGTAAATGAATTATTCACTTAAGAACTTATATATAGTTTTATCTTTAGTCAACTAGTTCGTTACCTCTTTGGGAATATAGGAATGAATACGTCATTGTCGACGGTGTCCTTAAATTTTGAAATAATAGTGCACATTAGACTATGCATTGATTTACTATTTGCTCCCACAGACCAGTCGTTGATCAATTTTTTTACTAGATTGACCAGCCTTCTTGTTTGTCGTACAGATGTTGGATCCCAAACAACTTTCACAAGAGCTAAGCAATACCAATGCGAATACAAAAAAATTTATTAGGTAAATCTAAAATTTCGAACTTTCAACTTATGAATACGCCTTGCCACAAGAATAATAATATTTTACTTACAATTTATTGCTGGCAGCAATACTTTTTCGACAACTAAGGGAACCGTTCGAGAATCCGGGTCTAATATCATCGCAGGGATTGTTTCATCTTCGCTAGCTCCGTAAGCAATTAAACATGTGATCCAATCAAAATCAGTCAAATCCGAATCTTCCTGTTAAAATATTCCCAAATACAAAAGGATTTAAATTGTATTTCGATTGAGAACAAAATTTTTATCATAAACATGCATATTTATTACGTGTAAAGTTCCGAGAAAAATTCTGAGCAACTTACAGTCAACGGGTCCCATCCCAATATGTTCAAATTTACAAATTGAGCAATTAGTTTTGGTATGCACAGGTGTGTGTACGCCTCCTGGTAAGCAACATCCGCCTCCCGCCATTCCCGAAAACGGGCAAGTATCTCTTCCAGATTGGAAAATTCGGGATTAACATCCTCAAATATCAACGACGCATCCCGGATAATTGCATCTAAAAGAAAAATTTGAAGATAAGATTCCTTATATAACATTACTGGTTGGCTGTGTAAATGGGATAAAAAATAGTATAAGTAATGAGTTCGAATCCGCACCCGTAAAGACACAAAATCTCGCGTAATTTCTACCTAACCCAAGCCCGATATACAAAGAAAATGCTAGTCAGATTTTCAGTAACAAACATGAGCTAAACATTCGACAAGAGTAGTAGAAATCTCGGTTCACGGTCCTCTTATTTATAACAGTTAACCCTGACATGATTGACCGAATAAAAAAAGCTATTATCTATCTATCTATAGTAGTATTATTATTATATAGCACCTTTCTGAGCTCTGTAAGAGGTAATTTCATTCTGCGTCTCTTCATCATCTGAGCTTAGTCCATCGTTGTGCTGGAAAACTCCTTTCAGTTCCCTGAGTCTTCGCCTTCTTGTTCTCCGGCCTTCTCGCTCAGCCGCTCTTCTGGATTTTGCATCCCCTGCCGTAGGTGGAGTCGGCGCTACGCTGCCATTTAAAATATTCAACACTGTATTAACTTCTTCCAGCTGATCCTTCACATCCTGTCTTCGCCTTTCAATTAAATGGTCACTCCGTGCTTTCATAAGTCGCTTCATTCGATGTTCCAGGCTCTCTATTATTGGAATCTGTAATGCAGAAGATATACAGTCAAAATTTTAGATGGTAGTAGACACTAAACGGGTAGCGGAACAGACAGAATCAAGTGTTCTACTGTTTTGTGCCAAACTACAAAATTTTAAGCCGAAATCACTTTGGCAAATGGCTATTAGCTGAACATTTACACTAGTAATTGTACTTTTATAGGTACTATAGCACAATCCTAGAAGGGAGGTAAAAACAAGTTCAGGATGACAGCATTGCAGCCATCTTATGTACCTTACAACGCAGACAGTCTACCAAGTCTGTGACATACCCTCGCAGTTTTTGATACATCGTGAATCGAGATGACAGCATCGGAACTGCTGTCTTTGTTTCGACCAGCTCCAATTTAGCAAGTTCCAAATCTGATTTTAGGCCAGATATTTCCGTTTCGCAGTCTTTCTGAGACAATTTGAGGTCCTCCAATCTAGGAATAATAATTTGAAAGAAAAGTTACCCAAACCGATTAAACTATACAAAAGTCAAAAGGTGTTCTTTTAGCGTCCGCAGAACTGTCAGAAACAAAATGACAAATGACGCAAAGGCGAACCATGCTGAACAACGAGATAGACTGTTACTGATCTAGCTAAAGTCAGGCAAAAAATTGAATTGTCCAAGATTACACAGAAACATCTGAGTCGAATTATTTTTTCACTAATGAAGAATTCAGCATGAACACAAAAAATTGAAGAGAAAATGAGCCAATTTTGATTATACTATATTATCTTATATAATAGATTCAGACTGATTGATTTATAATGAACGCATGACCGTCCAGATCTAAGAAGTATGTGTCGTTTAAACTAAAATATCGAGAACCCCTCTCTCCTTACCAGGTGAAGTCACAGTCATGCTTCGTGAACGAAAAGAAAAATGATCATTATCTCTAGGTATCAAATTAACCCATGACGGCATTAGATTTTACCACAATAAGCTTTAACCCATGAAAGCAGGAATTGATCACCATAAATATTAACTTTAGATATATTAGTTAGTTGTTTATATTGAATACATCTTGGTTTAAATACGAGTGAAAAAATTTCGTTAATTATAGTGCTTACCTTTTTGTAAGCTTTCCCAGAATAAACTCAGGAGCCACCTTATGGACACCGTTGACGATGTTTTCAATACTCAGCCCCCCAGACTGACCACCATACCCAATTGATAAAGAGGCCGGAGTTTCAGCTTCTTCTTTACCGGCAAATGTGCCCTGATAAATCACGTCGTAGTCCTTGTCAACTGGAATTTGTTTACCATGCCCTCCGTCGAAGAACTCCTTCTGATGCATTGCTTCAATTGCAACATTATTCATCTATGATATGAAATTGAACTTTTATTTTAATTGTTATGGTTCAAGTCGTTTTACTACGACTATTCATACAGGAAGAAAAAATGCCTTCTACTGATGATGAATAGACGACCGAGTATGTGAGTTAATAATGTTGACTGATGTACTAACCTGTGCTGTTGATACGCCCTTTCTGAGTTGTTGTCTCTCCCACTCGCCCATTTCAGACTCCGAGTCGCTATCAGATTTGACAGAATCTTCTGAAACGGTGTGAAAATATAAGGCTTGGTAAATATAGTTAATTATGAAGTGTTGTAAATTTTTTTTGAAAGCTCTACCTTGTGCAGCGTCAAAAACTTCCTTTCTCTTTTCTCTATCAGCAACAGATGCATTTCCTGCTAGAGAGAAGTCAAGTCGAACTTCTTCATCTTCCTCACTGTGGTCGTCTTCCCGGATTAGCCTTGACTTCTGTTTTCTGTACCTAAAAAATTTCCAAGGAGTTATTTAGTTCAGTGGACTAGATAATCCCACGAGTGAGAGTGATCTTATTTAGCAGTAAATTATATAATCGTAAGCTGGACCTGTCGGTTGAATCAGTACTGCCGGTAGGAATAAAAGCCGGGGCGCTTGAGCCCCCGAGACTCCTAGCCATTTGTCTTCTTTTCCTAATTTCATGCACCAGGTTCGCATCAGGGATTTGAGCCTTTTGTAATGTTCGTCTAAGGGTATCAGATAATGCATCTCTTGCTCCTCGCGAGGTACGTTTAGAGTATTCAGGTCTTTCCGAATGACCTAATTCGTCATCCTCACTTCCAGATTCCATATCAATTGCTTCTGCCTCACGCCCATTCAAAATTCTAACCAAATCCTCTCCCTGTGTTAAATTTTCGGTTAAATTGCTCTTTCCTTTCTCTGTCGCTGGAACATGAAGTTCTTCAGACATAATTTCGGTCGTAATACCAGTTTTATTAGATGTGGAGTTCCGAGGTTCTCTTTTCTCTTTATCTCTGCGCTTCATGAGACGACGGGACACTGAAGACTTTTTGACACGAAATACCTCACCATCTTCGTTATCTTCTGCCAAGTCATCATCGAAACTTAGAAGCGAAGAGGTTTTCTTTGTTACATCTTGAGTTTCATCTACTGCTGCTTTGCTGCTACTCGTGGAATTCTTCTCTTTTCCAGAGTAGTCATTCTGGTGTGTGTACATTTCTAAGTCATCCTCCTCGTCACCGACTTCAGACTCAGTAATGATTACCCGTGGACGAATGGGTTTCTTTGGGCGTCGAAATAAGGAAACCATTTCCACCACGAAAACTTTCTACCGAAAAGCTTATTAGCCAAAGAAGAAAATACGTTTAACTGAGTGACAAATCCACCAGTGAGTTTCCCTTTCGTTTGACAAACTCGATCTCTTCCGAATATCAAAACTTTGAACTTTTCCGCCAAGACCCATCCAAATCTTACCTTAAAGAATACACTCTATTATACTGTTGGGTAAAATTAGCTCAAGATCAGATGAATCGTAGAAAAAAACTCGATAAAATTCCGATTCTTACAGTTTTCTACGTTGAAACCGTTAATTAAGGATTCGTGGACAAGAGAAGAAAATTCATTTAGGATTTTTATCTGCACTGAATATGAACGACTTAGAATTGACGTTCACTTATACCTTTACTAGCAAAAATGCATCCACGTCTTTCCTTACTCCGAGTATTCTCATTCTCGACTCGAAAACTAATAGCTCTTCGGCGTTTCACAGCCGATAAGATCATATCAGTTGGTAAAACTTAATTCCTAGGAACTTGGGATTTCTTGGACTTGGGAGCGAAATCAGTGGCATGGTCTGGGTTCTGAGTTCTCCGCTCATATGCACAATTTCTGCATTAACCTTCCAACGCTACTGGGTTCTCTGCAGTTTACTAATTTTTGTAGTTTTAAGTTTATAATAACTGAAAAGTTTAGTCACAGGAATAAATTTTGTACGATTAAGTTAATTATTTATTTCTGATGCCAATTTGAAACGCAAATACTGGTGAGAAACTGAGAAATAAATAAATTTTACGTAAAATGGTTTACACTTTTTTTAATTTTCTAAGAATAGAAAAAATACAGGAATTAAACCGTACTTTTGGGTCACACTATATTCCAAGGTGAAAACACTACAGGAGCCAGTTTATATGATTTGGAAAATTCCTCACCAGTTTTGTTAGAAGCTCTTGCATCTAACAAATAATCAAATAATGTTAAATAACGTTATATGGATATTGAATCGACTTTTTAATTAGACAGTAACCCAAACTGTGACAAAGATTGTAACGTTCAAGCTGGTAACTGGAGCTTCTTTCCTTTCAGAACTGGAAACAAAATAATGATCATAATGATTCATCAGTTAAATAACTCCTGCGTTAAAGACTGACGACTTGGAGACTTACCTTTGGTAACATAGAGATAGAAAAAATCGCAGTACAAAAATAATATTAAATAACGTTATATGGATATTGAATCGACTTTTTAATTAGACAGTAACCCCAACTGTGACAAAGATTAACGCTCAAGCTGGTAACTGGAGCTTCTTTCCTTTCAGAACTGGAAACAAAATAATGATCATAATGATTCATCAGTTAAATAACTCGTGCGTTAAAGACTGACGACTTGGAGACTTACCTTTGGTAACATAGAGATAGAAAAAATCGCAGTACAAGATTGTTTGAAGCATTCCTGCAATTATTGCAATGACATCATAGTATGATTCCATGTAGTAACGGTACACCCAGTTGATTATATAGAGCGCTAGATTTTTATAAAGCAATGTTAAGACCTTACGATAATGATGAAGAATATCATATTGAATGCAGTGCATTTTATTGAGACTAAATCATATCACCTTACCTCTGTAGGATCCCAAAGCAAACAGGTAGTGACTCGTGATGGACTCTGCTTCCCCGGTTTTGGACACCATGAAGAGTTGAGGCAAAATTGCCACTGCTTCCAAGTAAATGCTCCATGTCCACAGAATCTAACATAATGAAATATACGGAGATTAATTATGAAATCATGACTAATACAACCCATCCTCAGTTTCAAAATACTCACCTCCACCACGGTGAATTCATGGTTGATCAGCAGAGCCAAGATCGTCACCGGAATCAACAGAAATTCAATCCTAGATGAATGAGGATTGTATTTAACATTCAATGACTGAAAAAAATACTAAAACTAAAAATACTAGGATAAAATGATGAATGAAATGATGATATCTTTTTTATTCCGACAATACGACGTAGTTTGTGTTTGGCTGGCTCTGCTAACGCTGTGGGTCAAGTGTCAGAGTTTATTACGTTGGCCTTGTTTAGTTCCTGCTTTTACTAGGGTCTGGACGGTTTACGTGATCCGAAACTTTTCAGCAAAAACAAACAATGACTTACCGAAATGTGTCGTGGTTGGAATCATATGTCGCTCGGAATTTGACGTACATAAGATAGATTGTCACAAACGAAGTGCCAATAAAGAATATCTTCATTGCTGTGTTGTAGACGCTCACAAAGTTTGTTATAAGGTCCAAATAACGAGTTGTGTACGTCAGAGCGAACAATAGCTGTGATTTCCCAGATATTCCTGAAATGAAAGTTATTACTCTTATTTAGAGTTATGGTTGCTCTCTAGAGCCTTACACAATTAATGATCGATTATGAATGGTTTAAATTTTAAGAAATAGTCTGCAATAAGAATGGGGCTCGTGAAAATTTTCAAATGGGAGACACCCGTGCGACCCATGACCCTTTATAATTTGAAAGAGGCCAAACGGGTGTCCGAATTAATGTTTCTTATAGGGAGGAACGGAAATTTTTTGGTATGGAATACACGGCATAATAAATTACTGTTCAAATTATTTAACATGTTTAATCACACAACAGAATGTCAATAGGGTGCATAATAATAATAACCTGAACAGCTTCGAGTTTTCCATATTTTCAGCAGCAGGATGACAATAGCTGTCAAATGAGCCAAGTCCCCTGTTAAGCGAAATATGTTCATCTCGGAGGTTTTCAATTGCTACCTATTTGTCCAAGACTTGACAGAAGTTAAATGCCCAAAACTGCTAATCTAATGGATTAAGTCTCAAGACTCCAGACACGAGACTAGACTTTGGGACTTGGACAATTGGACGTCTTTACTTTGAATTTGACTATATGATTACGTGGAAGGCCGGGCACCAGAGGCCAATTTCAAAGCATTCCCCTCTTGCCTGTGCAATTGCATGACAACTCATATCTCATAGAGCCTCCACTCAATGCTAACTTCGTGTCAATCTTCAAATTCCATCAAATGGCTTCCAGTTACCTTTGTTTTTCCCCAAACGAAATTATTTTTATCTCATTACCTTTTTAGTCCATACATCACGTCGTTCTAACTGGATGAATCTCTGAATATGAATATATGGTGTTGATAAGGCTGATTGCTGATGTCAATAAACTTTTGAATTGAATGAATTGAAATTGAATATGAATATATTTAAGACACACATGGAGTGAGATGTATTAAGATACTTGTATTAACTACATTTTTGTAATTTGCCGTCTTAATTACACAAGACTAACAGTGAATGCATGGATCAACGGCGAGCCGTACTTTAGTTAGAAACGGATCTAATCCCCATTTAACTTTCTACATTTTCACTAGAGCCAAACAAGGAATTTCGTGAATCCTGATGAGGAATAGAAGTGAGCTATGCACATTCACTGGTGCAAGGTAGCTTTTGGCTTTATTGGGAGAGTTTAAGTTGGGTTGGGAAGTTGGGATTGGGATTTGGGACTTGAGTGAGTGACAGTAGTGGTCGAAGGAAGTAATCTAACGCGAAATCATTTCAAATGTTCTAATATTAATTTAGGCTGGAATTTTAACAATTTTTAACGCATTAGTTCGTAGGAATTGCATTGCCATGATGTTGTTGATGTTGATGTTGTCAGCCATCTTGAAGCTTAAATGTCTTCAGCTA
>WJEZ01001994.1:0-14932 GCA_009869925.1 Thalassaphorura encarpata
TTTTTTAATTTCACCAGATTTTTTTTCGCTTAGCCGTTTTGACTGAAATTATCCCTATTAACAAATAAGCCTAGCTTGTACCTTTGGTGGACCGTAAGATGACTTGGGTGGACCATAAGTGGACGGAGGAGGACCATATGAGGGCTGTGAATGCGTGAAAACAACATTTTATTGGACAAATCTTACAAAGGACTCTAATGTCTTAGCCCATAATTGGAATATTATTGGAATCTGCCAAAATTATTAAACACGTATTGATATGTGGTAAAATTTGAGGCCCTGGAGATAACTTAAATACGGCTGAACGCACAGAGGCGTGCGATACGTCAAAAAACGCAGAATTTTACCGGATTGAACCTTTTTGAGGTTAAAATCCTGTCCAGTGAGCGCACTGCGCGCTAAGTGCAAAATAATAAATTTTTCCGTGCCCTCTAATGGAAATTGCTTGGGGTGGACTGGTTCACTTAACAACCAAACTTGAATGAGTTGAAATGAAGCTGAGTAGTCAAATCAATTATGCGCGAAGCAATTATCATGCGAAGCGCGCAGCGCGGAGCAAGTAATGCGGACGGCCAGCGCTTGCGCTAGCTTAGACCGCTAGTATTAATTAATTCCATAACGTCAAATCCAAGCCAGAACAAAAATGAAGGTTTAAACCGTTAAAACGGATTTGCCAGGTATGTCACGGAAAAGCAACAAGTCCGTTCCAGTTAAAATGTACCATAGCAACTTATTTGTTTGGCTGGCTACAACATATAGCTTCTATGAACAACACTTCGGATAAAGTTGTCATGAACACCTACCAAGTGTATATCGCAGTAAAATTTTTTGCAATTTTTTCACTTTGCCTGTGGTTTGGAATAAAATGAAATTTAAAAAAGCAAAATCTTGATGAACATCTGCTCTATCAACTGGCATAATTTTCAAAAATCAGTTAAAAACTCTTAGGAGTACATAAATTAACAAGCCGAAATTTCGTACTACACTTATGGGGTATTGGATAACTTCACATTGCATCTGAAAGGTCGGTTTGACTTTTCAGAGTTTATCGGCTTTTTATTCTGATTCTAATAATCAAATGAGTTAAGAAACTAATATTACCTTAGGTGGACCATAACTGGGCGGCGGACCGTACGAACTCGACGGGACACCGTAAGAAGTTGGCGGGGCACCGTATGAGGTTAGAGGTGGTGCATAGTAATCTGTAATAGGAGCATCTCGTCTTGTCCTTTCCGCAGGTTCTGCAAGGATCAGTCCCAGTGCCAGAACGACAATTAAACCGCCAGGCAAGGTAATCTAAAAATGAAGGGCATATTGGGTCATTAGGAATGAACTACTAGTTCTCGTCTAATATGCCTGTGAAGAATTTGTACAATTTTTCCGTGCCTATTTTGCTATTACAGTGCTAGCAGTGTTTAGACAACATTCCAACTTTCTTCTGAAGGTTCCCTTTCAATTGTCTTTCTTCGGTGACCCAGATACTGCGACCCCACCCTGTATTAATTCGAAAGGGTAATCCTTCAACAAGCGAAATAACTTTCCAACGCTCGCTAAGCCGAATTTGCATAAATTTAAATCTAAACCTAAGGTACATATGAGTTTGGTATGCGAACCGGTGAGCTTAAGGTGATTATTTCGTCAAACAAATGTATTGGCTGAGATAATTAAGGAATATTAGCTATTTTAATTGAACTGCAAGTGAAAACACATTCCTTGTCAGGATTAGGAGACACAAGTGTTCATTAATTAATGGTAAAAGTTGTACCAGCTTCAACAGATTTGCTTTATAGAATTACTCATTGTTATAAGCATATTTATGAGTTATGAAGCAAATTAAAGGTTTGGACCAGTTTCTGCACATCCTTAATACTTGACACGACCATTTCGGTCTCAAGTGGAGTCAGAATAACCTTGCGGGAAATAAGAAGCATCACAATCTTGCCATGCATGTAAGTTTATTATGCTTCTACATCTGCTTCCCGCATGATGAATGCCAAAATTAAACGCATTGAATAAATTAGAAGGACAGCCTTGTGGAAAGAACTATTTTCATACGAATTATAATAGCAGCAGACGAAATCATGAGTGAATGCCACAAGTGCAGCAGTCATAAAATGAGCACACAAGCAAACGTTCACACATGTGCGCTAATAGGGTGTGTGAGGATGAACCGGTATTTAAATACATACGCAAATAAATGAATTGAGAAAGTTGGTTTTTACTACTCCTCAGTCAGTCAGTAGTGCAGCAGCGCAATGAATTGAAATGGATGGACAACACTCCTGGCAGTCGCGAGATGTGTCAATGACCTGGAATACACCTACATTTAGAAAATGCAGGTAGGTAGGTCTGAAGAGAAGGCTCTTGAAGAGCTAAAAATAGTCAGTACGTAACGTATAGGCTATAATATTTAGGGTCGACATGGAGATGTTGCTAAAAAGTAAAATGACTTTCCCGTCGTCATCCGCAGTCCATCATCCTAGTTGCCGTTTACGAGATGATGAGAGTTAAAAATGAATGCTTGTACATTGAGCTGAGGCAGGAAAAGGGGGTACTAACTCAACGCACGTACAAATCTTGTCAGCCAAGACGACGACAAGGGAGACTCATTTATTATTACATAGAGTTGGTCTTTCCAAATGAGACGATAGGAAGAGATAACCAAAAGCACTACACATGCTCATGTCCGACTCTCGGATTAAGTATTCAACTTATTTGAAGTCAGACACAGGCGAACTGTCAAGAAGACTGCCGTTGGCTAAGAAATTTTAAATCAAAATGGATTATTGCAAGTTCATTTTCCTAAATAGTGAATGTATTTATGTACATGGAGAGACTTCATCATGACCAGCTAATCTCTAATCAATCAAAGTCAGGCATGAGACTGGGACTGAACGGGAAGCTTAACAAAGTTTACCTCCGGGCTCAGACTTTCGTGAATCGTAATTTGAAATCGCAATCAATTGAAAGAAGTCATTAACTCATTTGTGATGCTATGTTTCAATCATTTAAAAATTGCAGATTTCGTTTATTGAAAGAAAAATGTATGTATGTAAGAAAAATGTATCTTGAACATTACGTAATTTATTAGTTGGTCAATTGCACACTTCGTTGTCGTGTGTTTCTTCAGCTTATAAGAGCATTCGCATTTTCTGAAATATAGAAAACTTATATGATCTATAAAAGAAGTTACAAATTCTGTATTGCTTGGATGTGTTATTGCAAGCGAAAAAGACTTTCGATCTATAATATATCAAGGCATGTAGAAATAATTCGAATCAAATTATTAATCGTACTTTCCATTTCATTGCTCATATTTGCCCTATCTAAAATTGAAACAGGAACGAAAGAATTCTTGTTAACCCTCGAATCTGTGCATCATTTTTACCCATAAGTAAACTTACGTTGCCAACTCTCAACTCTCCATGTCTTCGTATTTACATATAAATAATGTTATTTATTTGTTTATCTTATTATTTGACATCATAACCTGGATACTCACACCTTAGGTCCAGCCCATAAAAAATCACTGAAAAACTGGCTTCAATCGTCGGAAGAACTGTAGCGCCTATACTTTTGGGAACGGAATAAAGGACTTCCGATGCTGATTCAACGTCATTGCTCACATTGAAAATAAATATCCCTTTATGTTATTTGTTAAACCGGTTTGTTCTAATCACAATTCAAATACCTCACCCTGATTTAACGATTAACACGGATTTCATAACTCTACATCCAATTATAGTTACATGATATAATACATTCCCTTTCACCGACCTTTTCAGATTTTTCAATTGTTAACTTTGCTGTGAATTGTAAAACATTACATTTTCCTTAATTTCCGTACGTGAGACGTGTGAATGGCTTCCTTAGTTCACACAAGACGCTAAAACGAGTAGACAATAATAAGAGACTTCCTTCTACATTGTATTAGGTTCAAATGAAATCAAGTGTGTGCTTTCATAGTGTAAAACACACTTTCATTTGACATCTTGAATCGCCAGGCTGTTTAGCATTTGATTATTTGATGCAACGGTTTGAATGACGGAGTACCGCTTACGTATTGCTACTGAACTCAAACGTATGTAGTAGACCTTAAATAGTAACAATTCCAATATGTTTAGCATGTTATTCACTTTGCAAAGTCAAACTGTTGGCAATAATACAAATCCGGCATTGCATTACAGTAGAGCCGGAGTTAACATTTTAACACTTCCTTACCCTAGGCTATTTAACTAAGCTAAACATGGATCACTTACAAAGAAAGCTTGTACACAAATAACAACAAATATTAACAAGTCAGGAACAAATATCATATTGCTACTGAACTCAAACGTATGTAGTAGACCTTAAATAGTAACAATTCCAAAATGTTTAGCATGTTATTCACTTTGCAAAGTCAAACTGTTGGCAAGAATGCAAATCCGGCATTGCATTACAGTAGAGCTGGAGTTAACATTTTAACACTTCCTTACCCTAGGCTATTTAACTAAGCTAAACATGGATCACTTCCAAAGAAAGCTTGTACACAAATAACAACAAATATTAACAAGTCAGGAACAAATATCTGCTTTCGGTAAAAGTTGCAAGCCCAGCATGGCTACAAGAACAAAAGGAAAACGGATCTTAACTCTTTTCTTCATTAGGTCCGGTCGTCTCTGGGTAATTGAATAGTAAACACTTGATAATTATTTGAATCTTTGACCTCAATGCGAATAATTTCAACAATTTTCTTATAGTCCATGTATGGCTGACAGTACGATGGATATAGAGTGAAATTAAAATGGTCCATTCTACTGAAGACAAAATCGACGTGATTTCAAATCTTTAGAATATTACAATAAACAGTCGCAGGTACATCATCTATAAATTCTAAGTTTTTTAATCGCGTCAAAAGGTATAAGTATTTGCTCAAAATTAAGTCGAGGCTCAAATTTTATCCTCAGACTAAAAACAAGATGCTTAGCCAAAATTTAAATCTTATTCCCCAATTTCATAAGGATAGTCAAAACTATATCTGCAACCTTATGAATATTAAAAGGTTTTGTGAAACTAGCTTCATTTTCATGGTGGGTACTGACTTAAAAGGATTCACTAATGTTAGCGTCATCATGACGAGGAATGTCAACATCTTTAGTGCAATGATGATACAAAATTTTCTTTAATATCACTCAAGCCTGCTTGACGACTCGGAGAAGTTCTAGGGTATTCCATAGACAAACATTTCTATGTTACGGTTGAAGGATTACTGATTTTGGTACACGCGTCGGAAGTTCTTCTTTAAGCATGTCACAGGCTGCATTGTAATCGGATCAATGAGTTTAACTATTTCGAGTTAAGTTTATCCTATATTGTAATTGATTCAACACTGTACTAGATGAATCAAATTACTTTACAGGAAACAATTTTTTAGTCAACCGATGCTAATTGCACCAGTGCACTTGATTTGGTTGTCGTATCTGTCGGGGCTTTGTTTTAAGTTTCATCTATTTTTACTAGAATTTATTTTCTCCCATCACGGCTTATTAATAGCTTTGACCACTCAACAAAATAAATGATACTATGCTTTTGTATGTACATCCTGGTTAGGGGTGATGTAGGAATGCACATTTGAGTATTCGTCTCGGTGTTTGACATATCTTATCACTAAAAAATAAACTGAGGTATAATTACCTTTGGCAGTTTCCAGTCCATTATGAAGGGAATTGTGATGACTGATAAGTGCAAATAATTGATCTTCTATGATTTAGAAAAATCAGCAGACTAGTAAATTCAATAGCAAGTCTTTGTATTATACTTGACTGTGTCCACCATACGCGCACTCCGGAACACTTGACACTAGCAACTGAACGTTTCGAGGAGCTGACTTTACATTCATTTATATGATTACAAGCAAGTCTCAGAAACAATATTGTGACTTAATCCCTTCAAGAAGTAAGGCTAAGATTTGGTCAACCTCTAACGTGCGAATAAACCCTTTTGAATTACCAAGTAACCCTTTTTATCCCCATCATCCGGATACGTATAATGTTAAAAGGAGTGAGTGCTTCGACTTCGAAGGGGAAGACTAAATGAAGGGAGTACATGTGTATGGGAGCTAAGATGGAAAGTAAGAACAGTAATTTGTGAGCTGAATATGCGTTTCAGCGTTTTATATTAGCAACGTACAAATAGATTTTCTCAATACTTTCTCCATTGAACTCCTCGACAGTATTTGAATTCCTAACTAGCTCAACGACGACGCAACGACCCTTTTTAAACATCCTAATACTAATATTTCCTGAATAATAACATAGTAATGATTTGATTGGCATGCTTATAAGAATCATAGGGTAGTTTTTTAGATTGCTAATAAATTTACTAGGGCATCAGCCCAAATCTGAGCATGTTTTCTCAGGTTATCCCTCAAAACGTATCACCACTAAGTTAGCAACATAAATTAATTTTATATTCTACAAGTTGAGTGAACTATAATGGTACAAGCCTGATGAATTCAATAAATTTATTATTAGACATTAACCTTAAATGTCAAGAGCCCGTCGTGTTAGATCAGCATGTTTTAAATAATATTTCGTCTATTGTGTAAGTAAACGAAATGATGCACATGGCGCTTACTTGGATTAGTGGCAATAAGAAAAAATAATTAGAACTCAGAACAAGTACTTCAGTTAACTCCTGTCAAATTAAAAGGATGAGTAATTTTTAAGAGCCTAGTCCTATATCGGAATCAAATAATATAATCATATAGTCACCTTATTTGAACAATTTTTCATAAATCATGGACTCNTAATTAGAACTCAGAACAAGTACTTCAGTTAACTCCTGTCAAATTAAAAGGATGAGTAATTTTTAAGAGCCTAGTCCTATATCGGAATCAAATAATATAATCATATAGTCACCTTATTTGAACAATTTTTCATAAATCATGGACTCTTGAACTAGTGGAGAAGAGATTCACTGGAACCATCTGAATATACTCAAATTATTCTGCTAGTGGTACGGATGGCAAATTTTAAAAATTCAGTTCAACTTTTAGTGGGATTTATTTTTTCTGACCCTAATTTAATCCGGCTATATACCGTCTGTCTCTAAAAGAGGAGGCCACCTCAAATCGTTTTTCCATATCGACCCGTGAAAAAATTCAAAAATTCAGGAAAATGAATTGACCTTAACGTAATCAAATTTTGTTGATAGGTCAGATTTTTTAAAATTTGTAAACAAAGGTGGCCTCCTCTTTTAGAGACACACGGTATATATGCGCTATTGAACTCGCGTGAGAATTTGAATTTTTGAAAATGACATTTATTAGCTGGCAAAGTCCAGCTAATGTGATTGTGTTATGAACAAATGAAATTGAGGAGATCATGGATTTTAGAAAATGAATATTCGTTATTCATATTTTAATACCTGGGAACAAGCTGGCAAAGTCCAGCTAATGTGATTGTGTTATGAACAAATGAAATTGAGGAGATCATGGATTTTAGAAAATGAATATTCGTTATTCATATTTTAATACATGGGAACCTCGGCTTCCAGCTAGTTTCAAATCTGTTCGGCTTGACTGACCATGTTCTATATTATTCCTGGACTCAAGATTCGAATAGAAGTTGAACACGTCGCCTCTGTTTGTGACTGATAATCAGTTAATTTTTAACACGGTGATTTTACGACAGAGCATGGTACGTATAAAACAGATGAAACATCATTATTCGAACATGCTTTGATTGGATTCGAAAAATAAAAAGGAGTTTAGTTTCGCTTTTGGATTATATCTGAAACTGTTGTGGTCGTTGTTCATCTAACCATTCGTATGTTATAGCAGGTAAATATTAAACTGGCTGAGTTTAAGTACATCTACCAAAGGTTTAGTTAAAAATTGTGTGTTCTACATATTTTTAGCAAATTATATTGCTGAATTCAAAATTCTTAAGTTAATCCTAATTGGATTTTACAACACAATTTGGCATTACAAAGTCTAAGAGCTATGCCGCGAAGATTAATTATTATCCGGCTGTGCGCACAATTGCTGTAAATTCAAAATGCCCCAACTGTTTACGACAGGATTTTCCTTTAATCTGTGGTCTTTAAAAGCATGAATTAAATTTGCAACACACAACCTACATACTTTTTTCTGCACGAACGTTATGTTGCTGCTTACTCTGTAATACTGCAATCTACAATAGCAAACTCGTAATTAAGATTTCAGAATTAGGGCACTAAATGGTTTTTGCAAGTGCATTTATTTCATCCAGAATTTCACGCAAAAACCTACATTGACTTAGGTTATGATAATTATTCGATTGGAAATAATTATTGTTTTTAGTCATGTATGTAATAAGCAACTAGCGGCGCTATTCAGAAGCTAAATGTAAACATTTAATTTAGATTTGTGTAATAATTCGAGTAATATGATTATGCTAACCAAATACATGAATTGAATATAACTTATTATTGGCTTCTCGTGCACTAGAAATTTCAGCACATTGGGGACATGCAAAAAATTAATAAAGATATATTGGATGTTTTGAATTCCAGTAAATTTTCTGGAAGTGAGAGAAAAGTCAGAACTAGACCACGAAGCTGGGTAAAACAAAAATACCTCAGAAGCCTCCCAAGATGATTTGCGAGACCCTGAAAGAGTTACCGAACCGGAATATTCACTTTTTTGTCAACATTAATACAAGCAACTTATTGGAATAGATGCATGGCAAAGGAAAAGTAAGTTTGCCTTGTCTGTCATTCTCCTAACACTGCGCTGCGTCATTTCTTGAGATAAATTGTTGGGATTATAACTAAGAATGAAGTAAAGGGGAAGGCCAACGGGTTCGCCATCGTCAGTTGAAAACATCCAATTTACTCGTCGTAGGCTGGAGCACACATCCTAGAGTCAACTTCTACTTTAATCTGTAGGGACGTGATTTGAAGGTTAAACAAAAATACGTATTTAATTTGTTCTAAAATTCAACAAAAGTTTTGTTAGTGGAGTTATCCTTGCCGATATTACTTTCATTTGAAGAGTTGTAAGATCACTTATAACAGTGAAATAAAATTAACAATTTTACAAAAGTTACAGAACGGAAACAGTTTGAAGTAAATGTTAAGACTTGTTAACCTACTACGACATAATTAAGGAGGTGGTAACCTGAACCACCCTCAAGAAGTTCTTATATTACCTAATTTTTATAAAATTTCAAGCACGAGTTGCTAACACGCTTCAGGAAAAGTAGGAGTGACGTTACATTGCCTCTTGCATTACTCACATCATTAAAACGTATTCTTGGCAAGTTCATTTGATTATGGTTGGAAAACTTAAACTTATATTTCCTCAACAGTTTTAAAGGAATGTTTGCGATTCTCGTTTCTTGAGGTGAGAAATATTTATATTCTTTCATTTAACTATTGCCCACATTATTTCACACAGCTGATTTACCCATATCTTGTTCAGTCTAGCAAATTATGAAGTGACGGAAATACGTAATTATGAACTTTTGAGTCATAAAACTGGCATGCAACGTAAGCTAGTGTGGTGGTCTCACTTTGTCAGATGAATGCTTCACATTTTGAATATTGGTTTGTCTTCAAGTACAAGGCTACTTTGAATACAAGGGAAATGCCTTAAATAGACATGTCAATTGCGCTGGCTGAAATGAAACTTGCAACTTAAGCGTGGAGATTAGTTTGTCATGCACGAGCAAAGACGCAAGTGCGGTTTTGGTTTGGATGACTAGCGACACATTTTGTGGGTTCCAATATTAAATCGTGTAAATTAAACAAATATCAGGGGAAGAGAGTCTTGCAAATTATAACTTGATTGTCCTTTTACTAGGGTCAAAATAATTACGCAATTGTATTTGGAGGATTAGTGAATAATTAATTATTCAGTGTTGTTCTGTCTTGTCTGTACAGATATTAATAATATTTATCTATTCTGTCCAATAATTATCTACTTGACAGATTATGGGTCCAACTTGGCTCGGAATGGTTGTACTAGCTTATTTGATTCCAAATTCGTGCCCACAATCACATTACGGATACGAACCTTTCCGTTCGTCGAGATCTCAAAACCGCCACAACAGTGGCTTCGGTGGTGGCCAACTTTATCATTCTTCACTTGAATCCAGAATTGACTCTGGGACAAATCCGGGTTTTGAAAATTCTGACATAGCTTACAGAGCTCAAGCTGCTTCTAGTTACCGCAATATTTACAGAAATCGTAACTATTTTGTTCATGCCGGAGAACATGATGAGCATCCTGTACATAAATCTAATCCACCAGAAAGTTCTATGACTCCGATCAGCGGTGACTCCAAGAGTGAAAATAATTTTGGTATTACTGCGAGGCCACAGAGTACAATCGTCACTAATCCAACCAATGAAATTACATATATTCGACCTACACAATCCACACAGAATTTTGGGACAAATAGTGGTAAGAAGAACAAACTAAATATTCCCTTAACGCATGCAAATTATTTTTTTTGAAAAGTTATTATCTCCTCATCCGATCAAATTGGTTTGAACCAGATAACCGATGAATATCGCATCCATAATACAAATGACAAATAATATTTCAGATGGTCCGATACTTTTTGGCCAAGCAACACCTCCCATGAATTATATTAGACCAGTTCACACGTCTCCGGCGTCTGTGCACAACACAGTGACCCATAACGAGGATTCAAATCCAAAAGTTGTTCGAACAAAGAATAAATTTGTTCCTAGCCTGGAAGACAAGTTTGATCCCCAATGTCCAAAAAATGCAGAATACTGTGAAACATTTGAAAAATACCCGACGTAAGTATTTCCTGGTTACAATGAATTAATATTCGCAAGAAGTTTTAAATATTGATTCTGTCGTAGACAATTGATAGACGAAGTGCTCAGCAAAGTCTATACACCTCAAAAGTTTCAAGAAGTTTATGGTGAAAGTACGGATAATTCGTCTAATGTAAGTCTAAAATTCTAGCCATTTTTATGTGCATTATAATTACAAAAAATTTTACATTCAGGTGATAGATCTCAAAGCAATCCTACAAAGAAATGGTCTGAATTCTTTGGCACCTGTTGAAGAAACGCCACTTTGCTCTTCAGTTGTATGTACAAAATTATCAATGCTTTAGTGAATACATCAAAGCAACTAGTTCGTGAAGTTTAATAATTTTATTTCGTAGGAACACACGATTTACCCCAGAGTTGCCAAAAACAAAGAAAACAAATGGATGTACATAGTAAATCACGCTGAATATATTCAGGGCGTTCGTGTGGAGAAATGTCTGTAAGTTAGAATTTAATTTCGTCCATTAAATACTTAAATGCCTTTGTTAGCAAAAGCCATGCCAGCAGAAAAGTAAACCTTAAAGTATGCATTGTTATTTTGCGCTCAGCGCGCAGAGCACTGAGCTTAACCCTACTTAGATCCCTCTTGGATTCACACTGAATTCAGGAATGTAAGCCGTTGTGTGTTACTTAGTTTTGAAATGAATCGAAAATATTTACGTAAACACGCGTGCAATTAGGCACGTATGATGAGCATTGCTTCAATTGCAGGGACGAGGGTCAGTCATGCTTTTTCGGAGATGCAGTACCGGCTGGATACCAGACAGCATGTCGTCAGAAGTTTATTTACAAGAAGTTGTTGGCGTTAACACAAGAGGGGAAAACATCCACAGATACTTTTAGACTGCCATCCTGCTGTGTTTGCTATGTAAAACAAACAGCAATTACAGATAGATTATCCGCTGTAATCCCAAATAGAAAAAGTACGGATACATGGACCTCTTCATCCCCTAAGTCCACTAATGTCATGACATCATCACAAAAGCAGCCTCCGGAGGAGCATGATGGAATTGCATTCATGGCTGATCAAGGTCAGACTGCTCCTACAAAAGCCACTACGTTAGTATAAACTTACTTTAACTTCTGTTAATGCTTGCGGGTCAAGATTGCGGGAAAAAATTATCATTATTAGACGAATTTAGCGTTCCTTTGAAGGTTGCCAATAGAATTTCGAATCGATTGTTGTTCAGCATTAGAGGAAATCCCTTTGACGCGATGATCACTATGTCATCACTCAAACTAAACGGTCTATTAAGCTAATTTTTATTTCGCCGACATTGCTTTGTTAATTATCATCCAAAAATATTATTCTCATGTTGTGGTGTGTAATTATACAACAGTCGAAATTTTGTCTTTTGTAATATGCAAGAAAGTTTAAGATAATACTTGGAACTGAAAGATTAGTCTGTATTCGGGATCAGCAAACTATGAATGTAAAATCTATTACAAATTGTTGATAGCTAGTTGTTCTAAAACTTGGATACTTTTATTGCAATTTGTATTTTAAGGAGATATTAAGAATAATATTTTTTTTGTTTTAACCTTAATGCTCATCGACAAGACCTACGCTTCAATCAGGAACAGAACAATAAGTGAATAAAACGAGTTGCTGTGATTTAAAAACAATACGAAGTTTTAATTATTGCAAAATATTTCTACAACTGAATAATATTATTAAAATTACCACAAAAATTGCAAAGCCTACTTAATCTTCAAAAGTTTCATTTTTAAAAAAATGACTTTTGTTTAATTATTATGCAATTCGACACTTAAACAATAACTGTTGAGGAAATGGCATTGTAGAAAAAATACGAAGTTTTAATTATTGCAAAATATTTCTACAACTGAATAATATTATTAAAATTACCACAAAAATTGCAAAGCCTACTTAATCTTCAAAAGTTTCATTTTTAAAAAAATGACTTTAGTTTAATTATTATGCAATTCGACACTTAAACAATAACTGTTGAGGAAATGGCATTGTAGAAAAACCAAAGTCTCTTTAATAATTTAACGTGCAATGATCTACAGTGTTCATGATTCGTTAAGTTTTAGTTGTTTGATTTGTGGTATACTTGATGAGAAAATTCTTAAGCAAAGAGTTCCGTTCCATGCAATTACCGAGGACGATACTATAGTTCCGTTCGTCGAATGGGTCTGCTTACACAAAATTCCCTCGGTTGTTGAAAATGGACATTCTCGTTCGTTTCCGAACTAATGCTGACAACAGTATCTTCGTCATCTTCAGATCTAATAGTGAAATAAACCGAGGTTTAATAAAAACAAGTATTTTGGATTTTGGCTTCGTACTTTGGTCAGGATTGATTGCGTGACTGAATTAATATTAGTTCTAATACATCACAAGTTAAACCATTTTTATCGTCAGTTCATCAGGTCAGTCATTTTTACCTTTCATAGATTGGATTTGAAATTGAAGGATCTCCTCTGTCCATTGACACATTACTTTGTTGAAAAGTCCTTAATATTGGTGCTGTGTTTTGAGGATTGTTGAAATAGATCTCACGTTCTGCACCTCTTGATCCCCCACGTCTTCCACCTACCAGGAATAAGTTTCTGTCAACACTGCTTTTCATTCTTAAATTGTAATAGATATTTGCTACGCACGGGTACTACTTTCCCCACTATAGATATGATTTCGGCTTGAATTGAGGTCAACTTGTAAATCTGAGCCATCCAAATCCGCTTCATCCGCATTTACTCGCATTTGTAGCACCTACAGATTTAAGATATTACGAAATTACAATATGTTCAAAATTCACAGAAAATAAATTTGAGATGCATCGAAATAAACAAATTATTCTTGCAAGGTCATATCTACTACTGAACAATTTGTTATTGCAATTAATTTACCTGTGTTTCATACTGCTTCAAGTTAAGGCCAGGACTGTGATCCATGTAAACAGGTTCGTATCGCGGCATCATAATTCTCTGCTCTTGATTCTTGTAGGCCGTGTACTTCGACCATTTATAGCATAGAAAACAAGTGCCGCTGATCCCAACAACGAAAATGAGACAAGCAAGTGCAATTAAAGCTGCTGGAAAGGCGACCCATTGTTGTTCACGCTCAAGAGGTCCAACTGGTGCTGGAGGCAGAGGAGCGCGTGAAATTGGTCTCCTAATTTCTTTGGGTCTCAAGTTTAATTTGCTCGAAATAAAGTAAGAGATATTGCGGAAACCTTGCTGCCCCATCAGTTTCCTTTATGACAGATAGATATCAAAAATTTCCACTACAGCAGACACTTTAGTTCTACAATTTTAAATTTAACCACTTACTCTGCGACCTTTGGATTTTCACGATCCAAGATGAAATCGCTGACGGGATCTACAGCATAGAACCAAATATCTGTTGCTGTTGCATCAGTGTCCATACTGCCATTTGACATGAGGTATCGATGTGCAGTTATTTTTTCCACTCCGATGATCAAATTAGACATTTCATGGAGTAAAGCAACAATTTCAGATTCCTTCATTTTAACTTTTTCAGGTGTAGTTCCTTCAATGACAAGTACCAAACGATGTGGTTCATCGATTACATTTATTACTAAAGAAACCTGAGAAATCTGTGAAATTCCATGAGGATTATCCTTCGCCAAAACTATGAGTCGTAAGGGTAATAAAGCTGATGGGATCGAGTCTATTGTTCGCCTGTTGCTTACAATTCCAGATTTTGGATCGATTGTAAAATAAGAACTCGAGAGGGAATTTTCGGAGTCTAACGCGTACGTAATTTCGCCAAGGCGGCCGCTGTCTTTATCTTCAGCCTAAGGAACAGATTATTAATAGTTGCAAATAATAAAGTCGTTTTCATATTCAATAAAGAAAAATCAGTCGCATTTGGAACAAAAGTTGACTAAATTAGTATTTACTGACCTGAATCTGAGTAATTGGAGTTGCAATTTGGGCTCCTTCTGGGATTGCAGCGTACAATTTATTCACTGGAGTCAGGTTGTGAGTTGATGGAAAAAGGAACGCAGGTGAATTGTCGTTAACTGTTTAGTCCAGAAGAAGCGAATTCGTTCATTGCCATAAATTAAAGTTAAATTAATATTCACGCAGACCAAGGTTTAAGTATGAG
>WJEZ01001995.1:0-14924 GCA_009869925.1 Thalassaphorura encarpata
TGACTGACCATTTATTAGTTCTAGTCAATTCCGTAAACTCCTGTAATGATGAAAGCCAAGCTAAATCGTTTGAATGTATTACTAATAATAGTAATGGTGGTCCGTGGTTTGGTTGGACTTGAATGGTTCTTTGAGTCAGACTAGGTAATTTATGTAGAGTAGTCAGTAGACTCAAATGTCCTTACTTTCTTCCTTTCATACTTTCTCGATGCATTTTGCCTACTCACCCAGCCAACCCTAGCCCAGACTTTTTTTCTTGAGGACACAAAAAAAAAGGAGAAGGATGAATCCATCTACAAATTCAATGGGGCTGAATTGCGTATGTGTATGTGAATGTGCTCCGAGTATTTACAGAACATAAATGCTTTTAACCAATGTGAGTGTGTGTGTTTGGAAGAAAACACAAGGCAAGGCACTAGGACTACTACTACTACATGGTTTTCCCCTCTAAGAAAAAAAAATGTCACCATACTTTCTCAAATCGATGAGAGTTTTTCAACCATGAAGTCAAAGTTGTCTTCGTAGAGACGAGACTGGCATCCATGCTGTGGCAGGGCATGGCATTGGTATGTTCGTTTGTGTCAGTCTCGCAAACACTAGTGGTTAAATCCAAAAATATTTTTACTATTTGTTGAATAAAAAATGATTCTAAGTTAAAAATACTTTTGTAGGTGTTTAAAATTATAAAATGAGATTTCATTCAGTATCATGTTTGAGTATTTGATAGAATTGAGATCGGAGGTGGAGGATTGGGTAAATCTAAATGGTGAAATGGAATGTACATATAATAAGGTCCTATCGATTATTTCATCCGTCTGTCTGTCCGTTCGTTCCTTCCTAGTGAAGAACTAGAAGCTCAAGTTTATTTTCACGGACCGACCTTTCTTCTCATTCCGACACTCCTTCCATACTCACGCACTGGCACTGGCATAAACCTATGTGGACAATTTTTCAATAAAAATACCTAAAACAAGAATCTGTCTTATAAAAAGGAATTAAAGAAGCTTCCTTTTATTTTATTAACATATTTTTATACATTAATCAGTGTTATTTCCAAATTAGGAATTGTTTCATTCAGTTAGGCTAATGTAAAGAAGAAATGAAATTAGATGTAGAGTTGAGATGAATGACACCTCGTGGATATATCCTTGTTTTCCTTTCACATCTGATTCACTCATCGTTAACTCAGAGTGAATGAGAGAGCTTGAATAATATATGCTTGAGAAACCGTGAACTCCAAGGTGAAATCAGGGAAAGGAGTAAATACATTAAATAAAGCACACACGTCTTCTCCCAAGAAAATTAGGACCAAATTTATAAATTGCATTGCAAATACTGCTTCAATCTGAACCTCCATTCTTTCGGTCTTTAATCACCACCTTTAATATAAGCGATATTGCTAGAATTTTGTACAAAAAATTAAGTCCATACATGTAAGGATGGTTAAGAAGACAGACTGTATTAAGAGCCATGCCCTGAGGAAGTTTACTTTTCCAAATTTGTTTTGGAAGAGTGGCAATTGAATCCTCATGAGTTTTCTATTGCAACAATTGAAACTTTTGAGCTGTGAGCAAATAAAATCCACTAGACTAGACCTGGGGACTCCAGCAGCCCAACCCGTTGATCTGTGAAGAAGATAGAGAATAAATAGATAGACACGCAGGATGCATGGCATTGTTGATTTTTCAGAGCAAAATAAAAACTGTTGGGTCGCATGCAAGTAGAAAATGGTAAAATAGAATAGAATGTGGACCTTGCATGTTGAGTAGTGCGTTTGACGTAATAAATGAGATGGGTGAAGAGATGAACTTGAGTTTCTCTGCGTTGTCCTTCCGGGCATTTAACTGACTACATCCGATCCGACAGCCCGAATCGGGAGAATGGGTTGAGTTTAGGGAGTCGAGATGTTTGAAACATTTGTTTTTTTTTCCGGACAGGGTGATTTATTCAGTGGATTGAATGATGGACTCCTGAGTCGGGCTGAGGCACTGGTAGACATTAGCAAACATCCTGGAGGCTCACCACCTGTATCTGGGCTCCCTCAACTCAAACATGACATGATGTATCATCCTGGTATGGCACATACCACATCCTGGTCATAACCCAAGGCCTCATCAGGTCAGTTGAACCGCAATATTTAATCAAATCCTTCTTCGTTTGATCTTAGCCTGATACAGGCTTGAAGAGTGGAAACTCATTAAATTGGATGAATCGCATTTAGGAAAACTTAAAGGTGTACAATTTCGATTGTGAACTAAAGCCGATGACATTTCAGATGGGACATCCTGGGATGGACATGGACATGTTGGACTCAATTTCTTCTACGACGATGATGACGAGTTTGGGGCCGATGACAGGGGAGTCTACGGCCGTGTCCCATGCCCATTCTCATGCCCAACTCCATCCTTCCTCAATGTACACACATTCGGCTGCTATGAACTCTATGATGGCGGCCGCCGCAAATCACCCTTCTCTCCCACACCCACATGGTCATCCACACTCAGGCCATCCACACCCTTCCGTCGGGATGCATGACACGGACACTGACCCCAGAGAATTGGAAGCTTTCGCCGAGAGATTCAAACAACGTCGTATCAAATTAGGAGTCACGCAGGCTGACGTCGGCAAAGCTCTTGCCAATCTCAAACTACCCGGTGTTGGTGCTCTCTCACAAAGTACCATTTGTAGGTAAGAAAATCAAATAAACTTTCATATCTCTTTTTTTAGCCCTTATTTTTACATTACTCTTACTTTCCTTTAAAAACGAAGAGTAGACCAATTTTACTTAACGTAATAATATTAATTTCAGGTTTGAGTCCCTGACCCTAAGTCACAATAACATGATAGCTTTAAAACCCATTCTTCAAGCATGGTTAGAAGAGGCAGAAGCTCAAGCACGGAGCAAGCGCCGTGACCCAGATGCACCAAATGTCCTCCCTGCCGGTGAAAAGAAAAGAAAACGAACATCAATAGCTGCTCCAGAAAAACGCTCCTTGGAAGCTTATTTTGCAGTCCAACCACGACCCTCTGGGGAAAAAATAGCTGCCATTGCAGAAAAACTTGATCTCAAGAAAAACGTCGTCCGAGTTTGGTTTTGTAATCAAAGGCAAAAGCAAAAGAGAATGAAATTTGCAGCTCAACATTGACCATCAGTCCTCGTCCTCATCATCTGGAAATTTGGATCATTTCTGATCATGATCACGAGTCAGGCTCTCGTCGTCCTCTCCTTGCTAGCTGCTATTGCCAACCACATGCTCCAAAATCATTTCACCAAACATGTATGCAAGTTCTATCATGCTATAATAATTAAGAGACTAATCACCACCATTAATTAATTAATTAATTAATTAAGGACATCCTTTCATATCAAACAACAAATACATTACATCATTTCAATAATAACTTAAGCTCAGGTATACCACAACTAGGCTCAAACTCAGGATCCTTTTAGTTTTTATATATATATTCATGAATTTATTTTGGTTTCATTGAAGATTCGGGCTACTTGATCGGCTGAACTAAAATCAGAGCCGCAAACACCGCTTTATCATTTAATTACGCTTAAATTTTTGAAAAGGACCAAGTTGGTACCAATTAGTCAGCCGGCTCGTGGTCAAGTTATAATAGGCTAGGAATAAAAGTCAAGTCTCAGACATACCTACAATGTGATCCAGTTTTCTACATTAGTTAAATACAATTATTATGAATAGTTGGACTTGGATCATGAAATGAGCTTTCAAAAATACGTTACATTATTAAATGTAGTAGTTGAGCCCTTCTCATCGTACATGCTACATTACATAATTTAGATTTATCAATAAGGCAATGCTTACTGATAAAACATTTTAATTAAGAACTCGTGTTTTTTTTAATTAGATTAGTCTCTAATGAATTTTTGACTAAGTCTCATGTGCTTGACCAAAGTTTCCTTATCCGAGCTTGATCTTAATAATGAAAACATACATTACCATTTTGAATGCTCTAGTCAGCCATTCCCATTGCCCATTGCACTGTGAGTACAGTGTGCATAAACCACCCAGCACTTATGTGACACACCAGTATAAATGAGTAATAAAGTACTTGTAACGTGTACGTGGTCATAAATAAGGTAACTCTACTCAACAACTAATGTACGTCTAATTATATTAGCCCAACAATGGTTAAACAAAATGGCATTCCATACGTGCGTCAATCCATACATACTGTATGTAGTAATTGCAATACTTTTTTAGTATGTGGATCTTTTATCAACTCTCTACTCAAATAAACTAAAATAAATTAAGGTAGAGTATAAATAGATTAGCTAAGTATTTTGAAAAAAAAAGTTAGGATATAAATAAATATTAGCAATATTAAGTAATATTAATGAATGAGTTATTTGCATCTGTCTTGCTACAAAATTATTGATCTCCATATTATCAGCTCCATTTTCCATTCACTAGTTTAGGATGGCAAATTTTTGCTCATTTTGATCTCATTTTCAATTTTCTAGTCATATCCAATGTTAAGACCTCAGGGTTATGAAAAATTTGTGCTGAAATGAAACTGCCCAATTTTAATGATATGATAGGATCCCAAAATCTGAGCTTAATATTTATACAAAATCAGCTCCAAAATCATTAAAAATTATTAGTCTGTGCTCAAATCATTGATACTTAACTCAACTTTAATTTTGTCGAAATATAATGTCAAGGTCTTTCTCGTCAACGGAAGCGAATATTTTATTTATCAATTAATTTTCTTGGCTTTAATAACTAACGTGCTGAATATTATTAATTTAACAACGTTTTGTGTTCCTTTAAATAAATTTCTGGTCAAAATAAATTGAAAAATGAAAACTTAATGTGGGATCGCTAACAACGAATTTGAACATATCACAACAAGTAGACCAAGAGCTATAAGAAATAGCAAAACGTTAAAATTTAGCTCAAAACCGGTATAAATGGGTTGACCGTTATGGTGAAACTAAAAAATAGCTTTGAAAAAATAACAAAAAAGATAGGGTGATTTTAGGTCCAAGATTTTTGTGTGATTTGAAACTGATTGGGGAAAAATCCAAATCTAATATGAGTGATTGTTGCTCATTTAATGAAATGAAATGAAATGTGTAGTGATAAGACCTTAATGTACGTATGTACGTAACATCAAGATTTAATTAAAACTAGTTGTTAATTAGCAATAAGCAATTAATCCCAAAACAACCAATCATAATTCAATAATTAATTAGCGGTGTGGAAGTGAACAGTGCAGTGTCTCGTGATGTATGTAAATGTATTTATGTAAAGATGTACATAATATTATATTGAACTAATTAAGGGTTCCAATATGTCATTATTATGAAATCATCATCATCATTACCACACAGTTAAAACAAAAAAATGAAGGATTTACAAATAAATTGTAATGTATGATATGATTTAATCATCTATTCATGAATGGAGAATAATAAAGCCATTTTCTTTTCAATTATTGAAGCTAGCCACATTTATTAAAGTCGGGTTATTTAACATGTAGACATTTTTCATATTATATAAAAATGAATTAGGACCTCGGTACTTCATTCTATCAGTGAGAACGTGCATTTTCTACCTAAAATTACCCGCCTATTTCTTCAGTCATGAGACGCGACCCCCGATTCAACTCTTATTATTATGATACAACTCTCTCCTAATAAAAAATACTCACAAAATGAAAATGAAAATGTATAAGTGTGGTTGAGTTGGTAAACTGAGCCAAGCTGAAGCTGAGGGAGGGAGACATTTCTCGCATTGCGTGCCCCTACCCAACGACGGATGGGCTGATGTGAAAGTTTGATAAGAGGAGAAAACTGGATTGAAATTAATGAGAAAAAAATATTATACGAATACGCTCCTGCGTCGGTACGTTTTGTACGTACGAGCAAGAAAGAAGCTACTATGCCTGTCTGCATTTATTTTTTTACTCAGGTGGAACATATGGACTCACTTCATTAATTAAATGCACACCTATTCTTTTCACAGCAGTGCATAGCAAAAAAAATACCATCCCTGCTCAACGTTTCAACTGGACACGAGTTTTTACAATCTAAAAACTCGGGTTTTTGTCCCCTACAATCCATTCAACGGGAATGAATCCGTATTGCAGAATTTTTGTAAGACATTGCGAATTCTAGACGGCTAAGAAAAATTAGGTATAGAAATTTTTCAGATAGTCGATTCTAAGTAAGTTTAAACTAAAGGAGAGAGCATAAAGAAAGAATCTTTTCCATAACATAGTAAAAACTCTAGAAAAAGAAGAAGGATCGAGAAGTTAATATTTTTAGAGCGTTGAAAGGAACGAGGATGTAAATTTTTGGGGAGGAAGATGAAATGAGGGAGGAAGCTGTGTTGACTGAAGTGAGTGAGGGAATTAAACCTCTTGTAATTAGGGAAGCCTTTCCCCATCGTTAAAAATATTTAATACGTCCATTAATGCAAGAGGGATTAAAAACTCGGACGGAAGGAAGAAGAAAAGAAAAAGAAAAAGGGTTTTGAGTCACTCACTCATTTTCCTTGTTGGTTCATATCAGAAGAAAGCAGACAGAGGAGAGTATGCAGCAGTAGTAGTTTCACCGGTCGCAACCTAATTATCAAATGAGTTCATCAAGTCTCATCCATGCATTTCACTCTTTCCCCCTTCCCTGACTTCATTAACAATGCAATGCATTCTTCATCCGCCTACATTCAAAACTTTCACAATTATTCACTCAAAAACCTGAGACTTAGTTTACGTTCTTTCCATCTCAACTCTTCATTGAAAAAATTTACAACATCTACTCTATCTAGAACCCCTTAAAGGACTTTGTGCTTGGGTGTAAAAATTCAAATTAAAAACATTTTGAGATTTATGGGCAAAGTGAATGAGTTGAGGGATGCAAATAAATATATAGTACACATCGCATCGCATGCATCCTGCAAAGACTCAGGAAACTCTGATTTCATCAAGCGCAAAAAAATTGATAAATCTGGATTTAATTGAATTGTTTATATTAAGTAAAAATGTAAATAATAATCGTTAACTTATTTTGTCCTAAAATCAAACAAAATTCGAAAAATAGAATATAAAAATAAAAATGGACATGAAAAATAATTTTCGACTTACAAGAAAAAAATTTGAGGTTCTGTCACTCTGCCAATAAATTGAAAGTTAATGAAGAAATACTGTAGATTAAAAAAATTGGGAAAAGCGTTTAGTACCCATTTGGTTTCGAAGTTGAGAAAGAAAGGATGTAATTAATGAGGGAGGAAAAAGAATGATGCATTGTCTTGAGTCTAAGTTGGATTAATCAAGTAAAGGTTCCAGTTCCAAGAGTTAGTCTTGCCTTTGGATTCTCGCTTTTCCTTATTCGTTTTTTCTCATTCAAGTAAAGTGAAAGTGAAGAAGGATAAAATAATGGGGAAAGTTGTCTAGTTCCCTATCTCCCTTCCCTTGTTAATAGCCATAATGGAAAGAGAGATTAAGAAATGGAAGAACTGAGTGGATAATTTTTGACAAGAGCAACCCGAGCTCATTTGTTTATTTCCCTCCTCCTCCTTCCACTTTTTAATGACTCTTAATGATTTTTTTTCACACTCTGCCTTTTTTTCTCTTTAGCGAGACATGGCATCAGGAGGAGGATTTCTTTTCTCCCCCTCTTCTACTTTCATTTTCAGCCCTTGAGTTTTTATACTACTAATTTTCAATCCACTCAAGCAATCCTCATTCCTGAGACTTCCTTCCCATCTAATTTCACTCCTAATCAGAAGCCTAATTTCTGCTTTATGTTTTTTGTCTTTCCTGGCTTTACATTTTTGTTGATTTAATTAATTTTTAATTAGTGGATGCAACCTCACGACTCTGATTCATAAGTTTTTCCCTGACTGAACAATTTAACAAGTAGAAATAAATGTACAAATTATTACATTAGTTTGCTGGTCCAAAATTTTCTGTATCATTTTGCAAAGTTTTGAATGAGGATTTTGGCTTTTTTGCTTTTACTTTCTTCAACGTTTTATTTTGCTTGGAATAAATGGGCCATAACACGCCAACCACATCCTCATACGCTTTCCAATATTCCTTCCCAGTAGTTTAATTTAAAGGACTCGTCGTATATTCATGCAAGTGCAATATTTCAAACGCAACCTAAATATTACGACATCCCATTCTTCCCGAATTGTGAGGAGTTATCCCTTCAAACTATAAAAACTTTGTATTCCTGATGCATTCGTCGTTGTCGTTCCTTGGCTTGGGCATTGTGCTCACGCAATGGGACGAAGTATGCATTGAACTGAACGGGACATTGTAGTCGGAGACATATAATTTATCTATTTACACAAAGCAGACTCACCTGACACTCAACATGGGACAAGAGACTCAAATCGATTCCGGTCCTCTGTTCGTCCGTCACGTCCGTCTTTTCCCCTTTAAACCCATATGGCCAATACAGAATGGGTGCACTAAATTGCACAAGCTAATAAATAACCGCAATGTCCTCCAATAAACCTCCCAATGTGCATAATAATGAGACCGTAATTGCCTACTTCAAATCTCTACGGGAGTCTTCTAATGTTATGGATAAATTTATATGTCCATTTTTTGTTCTAGTTTACTATTTCAGTTAAAATTATAATTTTGATAAGATTCAGATTTTTATGCATGCTGAATAAAAGTGATTCAAGATTTCTGCAAAAAATTTCCATGTGGCATAATCATAATGGACCAAATTTGATCATATTTTCATGAAAAGCCAGGCATAGCCCGAATTTTAGAAATAAGAGTTGAGAATGTAATCCACATAGACCTTAGGCGCTGAAATTCTACCGCAGTAGCTCGTTATATAAATTCTGTGAAAGATCCTAGTGAGGACAATGGAATGAATTGAAGAGATGGAATGGCCATATTTTCTTTTTATACCAATATGTTATGTTATGTAGTAATTTTGGGTTTACAATAGAATTGGGAGAAAGTACTCGTCGTCCTCAGTCCCATGCCATGGAATGAAACGAGAAAGAGAAAGAACGAGCGTTTGTATCCTTCGGTTCGTTGGAAGCGGAAAGCCAAGCCAAAGAGAGAACGAGAGAGAGAGAGAGGAAGATAAACTCACTTTGTGAGACTATTTGCATAAGCTTTTTCCTTTTCCCCTTTTATCCTTCCTTCTCTTTATGCTTCATGGCAAATACCAATATGTTATGTTATGTAGTAATTTTGGGTTTACAATAGAATTGGGAGAAAGTACTCGTCGTCCTCAGTCCCATGCCATGGAATGAAACGAGAAAGAGAAAGAACGGGCGTTTGTATCCTTCGGTTCGTTGGAAGCGGAAAGCCAAGCCAAAAAGAGAACAAGAGAGAGAGAGAGAGGAAGATAAACTCACTTTGTGAGACTATTTGCATAAGCTTTTTCCTTTTCCCCTTTTATCCTTCCTTCTCTTTATGCTTCATGGCAAAAGTATTGACAAAATGTCCGTCTTTCTTCTTTCCTTTATGTACCATTTCCATCCATCCAGTCTTTCCTTCTTTTTCTCTCTCCTTGGGCAAATGCTATGCAAATTTATATCATTTCTTCAGTTCTTCATATGAATTCTCGTGTCACAAAGTCGAATTCAGACAAAGTGGCTAGAGGTCCGATCAAAAATAAAGCTAAACAACTATAATTCATAGACTTGATCGCCATAAATCAGCTTGGCGCAAAATTTTTAACAAAATCTGATGTACAAATTGAAAAATTCTGTTGTAAAAATTTAGTCAATAATTTTATATTTAAATTAGGTCTACTATGGTTAGAAATGAAGCGGAAACAATGGTCTTAAACAAATCCCATGAATATTGATTTGATTGAGGACATTTGGGAAGATTTTGGCAAAAGTAAGTGGAAAGATTTGCAGTTTGCAGTGATTGGCAAAAAGTAGGTGGTTTGAGTTTGGAGCAGTGATTGAGGAAAAGGAGCAGTTTTGCAGTTTAGGTAATGCATGTCCTTGATGGGATATGTAAGGCAAGTGTTTATGTATTTATGGTGTGGATACACGCGGGGTAAGTTGGAGAGATGTTTAAGACTGCATGAGCCTTATAGCCTTGGAATAGAGCTCAACTTTTCCCTTCACCTCTCCTAATGCATATTACATTTAAACTAGGTGGTTGGTTTTCTCCTAGCATAGGAGTCTAGTGGTCCAGGACAAGGAGAAAGAAGAAATCTTCATATTTCATTGTAAATGATGATGAGAGTGACAGTAATTGAACACTAAGTGTACCACCCCTTTCTTCACTTCATTAATACTAATACAAAAACTACCTTCTGCTCCCAAAACATTAACTTGCTTAATATGAGGAAGCCCAAGGAGGCCTAGGAAGTACCGTGGCTGAAGATCTACAATTGTTCTGATTTTTTCACTAAATTTGTCAAATTCTGAATTTATACTCCTATATTCAGTCTGAGCCAAATCTTGGCTCATTTATTTATTAGTTTACTTCACACGGAAAATTTTTAACTTTCTGACACTCTGCAAAAAATAATAAATTTTCCCTAAACGACCGGCCATTCGGAGTTTTAAGAGTGAATTTTGGGTTAAGTGTTTTCCCAACCGAGAGGAACGTAAACGTAATGAGGTAATTAAAATCTTTATCCTCCAGACAATCTTTTTAATCAAGCCTGACTGGGCAAACCTCGTGCTTTGCATTTGCTCCTTAAGAAAAAGGAGTCAAGTCATAAATTTCAATTGAATTTGAATCTGAGGTTGAAGAAAGGAGAGCAAAGGGCAGTTTAGGGAAATGCGCGTGGAAAGAGTAGAAGTTGAGTTAGGAAATGAATAAATAATCAAAACTCCTCAAATGAAACCACTTGGAAAAAGTCAGGAAAAAAGGAAACCTAGTTAGAAAGGCGGGAATAGAAGGATGGGAAACAACCGAAACTTTTCCCGTCTAATCTCTTTCAAAATTAAGGAGCTCTCTTTTGAAGCTTCATTTTGCGTGGGATGGCTACCTTGATTGTCCGTCCTTCATCAAAAACAACTCAAATTGTTTAACACACTATTTTGACGGAGTTGGGTTAATAATCAGAGCATAAAATAATAGGATTACATGGATTATAAAAAATAAATCCTCAAAATTATTTTAAGCATGTTTTCCTAATTTTAAAGCAAAATTGCACATTGTACTGTCATTCCTGAAAGCAAGGAAAATTGCGGGGTTGTATTAATTACTAGTATTTGGCATGAAATGCTGATGCATGAAAAGGTTAAAATATGAGGTGGTGGTTCGGGAGAAGAAGAGATTGAGAATTTATCCAATCGAAGGGAGTAAATGGGGAAAAGTTATCTATGGGCAGACGGTGGAACATGATCATGAGGAGTCAAGCTCTCGATTGACTGGTGTTTTCCCAAAGCCAAAGAAAAGGAATGGAGGAAAAGGCCGCTTTCCTCATGTAAAATTCATTCCACACTTCTTCATAATTCATCTTCTGGTTTCGTCATCTCTGATCTGATATGACAACAACGGGCAGAAGGAAATGTCAGAGATTTTTGCCAAGAAAAACTCTTCTTGGATCTGAAGCTGAGCGGAAGAAAATCACATAAAAACTTCTTCTAACCTCTCACTTTATTGGATTTATAGAAAATGGGAGTGCGACAATGAAACTAAACCAAGCATGCCGTGTCCACAAGCGATATGTCGTAGCCCACAACTCCTCTACTTACGACCCACAAAATTTGGTAGTTGTAATAGATAGCAACAATTATTTTGCAACTCATGTGGTGAAATACTCAACTCAATTCGAAGTAATTTCAGATACATCTCAAATTGAGTTTATCGGCGTATTCTTCCCCAACACATCCAGGAAGGGACTATATGAGAAGACACTTTGGGATCTGCAATGGAGTCAATGAAAATTAAAGTGGCACCAAATATGTCGATATGTTTAAAAGAAAGGAGAAATATATGAATCTCATCAATCTGATATGGAAATGTGTTTTATCAGCCGAAAAAATCCTTCGACGAATTGAGTTTTCTATATTGTTGAGCGTAACTTTGAAGTTACCCAAAAACCTACGGGATAAATTACGAATGTGCGGTTATGCAAATCGGCCACCATTATTTCGTAAATTCCAACGAAATAATCAATTTAACTTTAAGCCATTTAGGTCGTATGTTCTGTTGTTTGAATCGCGAGGGAGAAACTCAAGTCGTGCAAATTGACTTCAAAAATAAATTTAGCAAAATTGCCGTGCTTTGCGAAGCTTTTTAATCGATTCCGGTCGCGAGCAAATCCTTGGGCAAACTTTGGCCAGGTTCATTCCAAGCTAATCTAGTTATATTCCAAGCTTATTTAGGTTTATTCCGGACTTATCCAAGTATTGCGGACAACACAGCAATACTCGACTTTTAATTTGCGTTAACAATGATGAATTTTAAAAATATTATAAAGTAACCTAAACTGATTATGATCAGGCAATGGTATTGCCGCGTTGTTTGACCAGTAATGTCTAAATTTAAATATCCAAACTAGTGGCTGCGGATATGCAGGGGTTTCCGATCGACGACGACGACATAAGCAGAGGAGCGGATTGGGAAAAGGTCGGAGTCAAGGTAAGTCAAAATTGTCCAGTGTTTTTGAAGTAGATTCCATCGGAAGCCGGGTATTATGGTCTGGGATGACTGGATAGAATAGAATAGAAAGGTGGGTGAATTGGTCTCAGACGCATGGAGAGACAAAACTATTTTATCCAGCGGTGGAATGGAATGGTATAACAAGTAATGTCGCCGAAGCTCCTGACTGGACTCAATCATTTCATGTAGTTAAGTGTGTCCATTCCCTACCCTCCTCCATTATTCATCCATCCACCAACATTCCCAGCCACCTTTCTATCCATCCTCCATTCAATTCCATCTAGCTATCTATCAGACTACCTGGCAAAAAAAAAGAGAAAAAAGCCGATTCCGCTTTCACAAGAAAAAAAGAAAGAACAATAAACTTTCCCATCTTGATTCCCGTCCTTCCTTTCTCCGTATCAATTTAGACGGGGGAAAGTTGAAGCTAAGCCAATCTGTGGCCAAAGCCAATTGTGTATGCAATGGACTGGACAACATAAGGAAGGAAGCAGAGATCCACATGAACGTAACTCAGCTCAGCAGAATTAGGTCAACGAAACCAACATGAACGTCGGACTCATCAAACAAGGGGACATCACGTATCGACATATCAAACACAAGTACAGCACAGTCTATTTTCTTATTTGAGGTAGAAATGAATTTATGCTCTGTTGGGGTTTAACTCCGAAAAGTATGACTATACAAAAATTAGAATCTGCAAAATCGGAAAAAGTCTAAACTAAATGATACATTGGGGAACCACATCATAATTTGATAAAATAAGAGTGGACAGAAGAGAATTGTTGGATTTAAAAGCGTGAAGAGTTGGATAAGTATGATTTGAAGGTATGATGAGTGGAAGTAGAAGTTTGGTTTCATTTGTTGTTGGACTGAGAGCGTGTGAGGAGGATGGCCGGGTCGTGAGGAACTCAAGTTGACATTTGACGGGTCTACGTAAGAGTGGGAGGCGGGAGGAAAAGGAGCCCGAGTCCCGGGTTTTTCTACGCTCTGAGCGGATCTAGCCATTAATAATTCACGAGGCGGAGTTTTGGAAAAGGGGAATCGAAAGAGAGAAAAAGCCATGGGCAGAGTCGTGAGTGCACTTCCTAAACCATTCTTCCTACCCCGCACCCACCACTACCGCACCGAGGCTACCCGCCTTTCTCCGCACCTCCCCGCCAATTCTCCGATGACCATCCTCTCTTACTTCCTCATTATTAGTCAGAGTCCACAACCAAAACTTATCCATATCTCCCTCTACCTTCCTCTCCAGCTTACACTCAAACTCAATATCCATTACCTAACACTCGGATCAATCCAACCAAAATCACTACTCAAAATCAACAATTATTATGAACACAACCAGCAATTCTCACTACTTCGTAAATTAATCTTCCGATTTTCACTTTCGTTCAAATTTTTTCCATGGCTGTCTCAGCGGCTCAAACGGAAAAAAAAATAACAAAATTTCATCCTGAAAAAATAAAGTAAATTTGCCGAATTAATTATATTGAATTAAAGTAAAAATATTATACAAAGTCAAAGTAATCTTCCTATACTCGTAATGGACGTGATGTAATGTCATATCCATTTGAGTTGAGGCAACACCTGGACTGGATTGAATAGAGTTTAGCAAAGCTTGAGCTTAATTTTTGCAAACATATTTTATTATTTATACAAAGCATATACACTTTCCTCAGCGTTATCTGCCCAGCTGTGGCATAAGGTCAAGTTGGTAGACGTGAGTGTGAGATTTGGCTTGTCAACTTTCTCCTGTACGTGAATCCAAAGCCAAAGCTTCAAAATCCTACTGCAAGTGTGGCAAGAGAAATAATAGTCATGGACACAGACAAATACAAAGGCAATATAAGAACAATTCTTGTCTTGACAAATGCACCTAGGATGAAGGCAGGTTATATAACTACACAACCCAAATCCAATGACAAAGTCAAAAGGAAACTTTCTTAAACTACGGTGTAGGCGTAAGTCTAAGTCTAATTTTGACTTTGACGTTTCCTGCTTGACATTTCTGTCAATCTGCGGCCTAGACTAGAGTCTCGTCTTGAAAGAAAGTTAAAGAGAAAGTCTTACTTACTCCCAAATGTGACTCTATGTCTGTCTGGGACTTCCGACAAAGTTATCACAGCCCGAACTTGGCTTGAGTCTTCCAATGTTTGTAACTAACCTTTAACATAAGACCTTGCTCTAAAACAATATGGACTTTTTATCATTGGTAATGTAAGTTTTCCCATGCGTTATGAATTTTCAGCCCTAGATCTTATTTTATGGTTTATATTTGCAGTAAAAATAATCATTGTCCTGGGATGAAGGGTAAGGTGTGATGATTTCCA
>WJEZ01001996.1:0-14923 GCA_009869925.1 Thalassaphorura encarpata
AATCTTTTGTATCGTATCGTATCGTACAAGAATTTATTATTATTACAACATCATCCATCCTAACCTAGCTGACATTCCTAGTGGAATTTTACAATTGATCATCAGCCTTCAAGAGAAAAAAAAACTCTTACGCTGCGCTGATCTCTGATTCTTAATTCAAGTGCATTTCTTAAATTATTTGAAGAGCACTTGTAGCATATGAATATGACAATAAATTCAAATGTGCTTAGAAAATAGATTTTAGAAAATATTTCTGCATGTTTTATGTTCATATAATTTTTCTTGTAATGTTTATGTTTCCGGTTGTATTTACTAATTACATCAGTTTATTCACCAAATCGTGCGCAATGCACAAAATAATCCCTGCACCAAAAATACGTTTGACTCGTTGACGCGATGAATCCTTAATTGGAGAAAATCCAAAATACAACCGTACTTAGTCATAGATCGTCAAAGTCATTAGAGATATAAGCTACCTCCTAGTAAGTAAGAACAATATTATTTATTGCATCCTTTTCATAATTAATCTCTAGGGTGAAGGAGAAGTGGACATCCTGGGATGCCTGTCTTATGGGCATGATGAAGTTCGTTTAGTTTTTGGAATAATTTATGTTGATAACTGTTAAAGATGTCTCTTACCACATTAAATTATGTACATTTTCCATTTGTTTCTACGCATCGTAAAATATTGTCAATGAGGTTGGACTGGGTGTGTGATGCAAAAGTGCATACATGTGGTGAAGGGTGACGGTCATCCATTACTATTACAATACATCGTCATCATATCATGAGCTAATAAATGCAAAAATTCATTTATCGAATCCATATGCAAGTGATCATGTCGTATTTTGCATCCTAATGCCCAATGTTGAGGCAAGGCTGAGAGTGACTGCAAGGAAGAAAGAATTGGTCGGGAAGTGAACTTGGGATTGGACATGATAAGATTAGATTAGGACAACATGCAAAAATGCAAAGGAGGAACGTGGATTGCTCCTATGATAAACATCAACCCGTCTTAGGTAATAGTTTCAAATGACCTAGTCACTTCTAAAAATGGTTAAGAGGGAAAGTTTTATTTTATTGGTTTTATCTCATGGGATGAATTGGCAGGATCAGCAGGATGGGGCTGACGACGGGAAGACTGATGAAATGACTTTGCCATTTATAAATTTTCCCAACCAACTTCCACTTCCCTCATTCATTCACTCATCCGCAAGGATCTCATGTGATAATAACATAGTTCAAGGAAAATGCTTTTGATAGTTCATGGTTCTTTAATAAAAACCAACAAACGATTGTCCATATATGCTGCATGCAGTATTTTTATCTTGTTCTTGATTATTCCGGCGATTAGCTCAGAGAGATTCCGGCATTTTATTTGATATGTTGATCATTCATGCGATCAATTTATTCTAGTCAGCCACCGATGAAATTGACAATTTAGGGTTGAAAATTTTTGCGGTCCTTGAAAGATTACCTGAGTTCGGTGGGACCTCGTTTCATAAAAATGAGGTGATTGGGGAATATCGTCGTAGAGCATAATTCTCTCTGATCCTTACCGAAGTGAACTCATATGCCTTTCCCTGGAACCAGGAGAAACTTACTTATTCATCTGAGATGGGTTATTTTATCCAATTTTATATTATAACGTTAAACTGGATACAATTTTGCAAAACCGAACATGCGGATCACTTCCCGACTCAAAATTCCAATATGCTAGACTCTGGAGTTCTTGTAGGAAATGTAATCAAAATTCAATCATAAGAATATGAAGAAATTTCTCAATTTCTGATAAAAATTACATTCAGTGCCTCTACTCGTGCTGAATCAGCACAAGTTCATGGATCTTACACGCTTTACGCACTGCGACTCTTTCACTTGCATCGCAGACAGACTCATTTTCCCCAGAGGCTCAAGCCATGGGACAAACTAAGATCCTGTTCCATCGTTCTCCACATATGTGAAGATATTATCAAAGAAAGGATGAAAATTCATTTTTTTTTGGCCAATGACTCTTTTTTATCTGTCCAGTCCTTTTGATTTACAAGGAGTAGTAGTGAGAATTTATATCGAAATTCATCGCATCCGTGTCCCGTTGGGAAATACTTTCTCCAGTTCATCTTAAGAAATTTTTATCTAACGGTCTTCTTTGTCGCCATATCTGCACTTCTGTTCCATTGGCAGTGCCTTACACTAGCCCGTAATTTTAGACTTGGATGAGAAGAATTTTAACTTTTAGGGCACATTGAACATTTCATCCTCTATTTTAGATTACTCTATTCTGTCCATGGTTTGCGCTAACTTCCTTTCCGTATATTTAAAAAACAAACGAATCTTGACTCTAGCTAATAATTTAATTTATTTTTATTTTTTCCCAGCTTTGCACAATGATTTCTAAGTCTCGCATTCCGATGTCATAAAATTCTCTGCGTTTGGAGTCTTCCTCCATTAACAATTGAAATTAAGAATGAAAGTTTAAATTTAATGAAGTTGACATGCAGAAATTCTGGAATTTCTTGCTTTTTGATTTAAGGTAGCTTATAAAGCTTTGTGGTGGTCGGGTCGTGCCAAGCCAAGTCAAAGTCAAGGAACAAAGCAATGCATTTCGCATTAGCGTTTTCTTTGTAGTAGTACGTATAGAAAGATTTGTGACAAGAGGATCGTATTTGCTTTGGGTTGGTGTGACACGAGGACTAAGAAGACTCGTTTTTCCTTGCGGATGCGGGAGACAAGACAGCTTAGGAGACACACGTCTCGTTACCCTAACGGATCAAATCCATCTCATCAAGCTATACGTATGTTCTAAGACTAGACTACAGAAAATTAGTGGGTCAGGCTTAAATTGGATTAATCCCGAAGACCAGCGACCTTCTTTAGTCTCAATTTGGCTTTCTTCAAACAAATCCTACTTGCTAATGGCTTTTCCATGTAGTTCATCTAATCCTAATCTTCAAACAAATTAATCGAGTATTCCTATCAAGGAAATATTAAATTCAATTATGGTAAGAAGGTAAATTTTATCGTGAATAATAATTCGCATTAAAAAAGCCAAAAATATTTTATATATTGTGTTATTTTATGCATGTCAACATTTCACTGCTCTAGATTCTAGCGTGTGCATCGTCATCCGAATTTTACAACACATCAAAATTTTCCCTGATACATTTTTCATTGTCTAATAAAACCCTGTGTATGAATAAGGGTTAGCGTGCATGTATGGGTTAGACTCCGCTTTTACTTTATATAAGCAATTTATAAACATGGATAGTGTTTTATTGGATGCATTTTGTCACCATGTTATGCTTCGTTCCAACTTTCCAACTCCAAAGTAAGAGTTTCACACAGTACAAAATACAATACATGATGACATTCTCTATCACGTCCTGGAATTCTAGTTTAGTATCTAAGCTCGCCAAACAAAGAATCAGTTCTATTTTTTCTGTACATTCTTCTGGGTGAAAAATTGTTACATAGACTAGCACTAGGCCAAGTTTCTAGTATCCTTGTTTAAATACTTTATAAAATGTAAATTTTGATAATTTTTTGATTGTTTACATAGGAAATAGTTGGTTGAAGTGATAATCCGACTGTGATCTGGCGTAATGGCAATAGCCACGAGGTTCGAGTCCATGTGCTAGCAGCCAATGTACCTTGTGTTGCGAGGCCCACATGGGGAAACGTTCCACCACTACTACTACTACTTCCACTGTTTTTTATTCCCTCAGCCATCCAAGAGTTAGAGTTAGGAGGAAAGGGGAGATAGAAATGGTTATGCGTCCAAGAAGTTGACTGCAGTCGACAGTTGACTTCTCGTCAAGACGAAAGCTCAAGAATCAGTTGTGTGTAGTGTGTGTGGTGTGGGTGTCCAGCACGTGTCTTATTCATTCACCACGCTAACTTCTTTATAAAAAATCATCATCATCATCATCATTTTGTTTTGATCCGCACCATCATCTTTCCTTCCCGTCCCGTCATGAAAGGGACATGAACTTTGTGGAATTTTAAAACGATTTTTGGCACACGTCCTCAACTATTTAGTAGGCAAAGGACATACGCACTCCGCCCTATATTACACACTCCACTACGTTATCCTGAATATTAGACTAGACTAGATCCAAATCCAAGTAAAGAGTAGCAGACTGACTCTTCTTTCGTCCTCATTAAAAAAAACTATCAACTTGACATCATCATCATGAGGAAGAGGACGACAAGTTTGGGTTCATTCCATGGAAATCGTGTATCCGAGCCAAGCTAAGTCAAAGCTCAAGCTCTAGCTAACCCGGTAGTCTGATTCTGATTATTGTTATTATCATTACTCTCAAGTAAACAAGAAGAGATCAGAATCAAAATCAGATTGAAGGCGTGAACGGAAGAAGATATTTCTCCTCACTTCATTTCCAGATTCAGAATCAAAAAACTAATTTCCAGTTGGAGAATACATGAAGACGAGGGCGTAATGATTTTTTAAGTCAGCCAACTCAACGTCAACAAGACAAGGAAATTCCCTTGCACTTTCCTTGGGAAACATTCCAAGCCAAGATAGGCTAGCTGCGCTGAGCAAAAATATCTTCAAAGACTTTTGAGAATTGCAAATTTATAATCGAACCAGGTTGTGACACAACTAAGAGCAATTAGCGCTTAAAATACGTGGGAAACAATTCCTGACAGACTGAGATTTTTTATCAACACAAAAATTTTGTACACACTAATTATTGAGCCATATCGAATCGTTAGTATAGGAAGAACTGATTTGCTATTCTGCTGTTCTGCAATTTGTTCTCCTTATCTTATCCGCCGTTGCTGGTTGCTCAGAAGTCCTGGAAAAAGTGCTACTGTGTAATTTACACAACGTTCGTGTACTGTATGTGTGAGACTCTTTCCCCGAAAAATAAATTCCTTCCATTTGGAATCATTCATATCACATCACCGGAACTTCTGCCCAACTCGACTGACGTAGTATTCCATTGAGAAAAAACTAAAACTTTGCACCGGATGGTATGAAGAGTTCATCTCGTATCCTCCCAATGTTTTGCAAGATTTACAATCTAGTGCCTTCTAGCCGCAGTAGTGAGTGACCTGAGGGAACTGGAGCAGAAATACGCAGGTCAGTTTCAGTTTATACATAGTACTATTCTTCGATTTTCTTCCTTGGGTTAGGTTAGCCTGGGTTAAAAGCAGGAACCCTATGTATGTTCGGTCTTATCTTGAGACGACTTTTCTGGATTTTCCCAAACCATACGATACGTGTCCAATCCAAAGAACCATGCACCACACCGGTAATGCATTGTAGGAATAATGCAATGCTGTAGCTATAGATTTCTCGGACAATCCGATTTCTAGTCACCCCACTCCGTATAAAACTATACGTACGTAACGGATCGGTCCAAGGCTTTGTTTCTCATATGTGCTGTGCATGCAGTTCATTACTTATTTAAGACCTTGGGGACTGGAGTCGCCTATTACAGAAAATGCTTGCTCAGCCTTTCTGGAATTTCCAACGGAAGCACGGGATGGAGAAATAGCATAGTGTAGCAGCAGACTTTTGCGAAAAACTGCAATGCGAAAATGCAGCGAAGCGATTCCGGCTTTTGGATCACTTTTATTTTAGCAAAGGTGAAACCAAGTAGTGGAGTACAATGAAATGGAAGGATCGAGTCAGTTGAATAGTCATGCCATGCCATTAGTGGCAAAACCATGAGAATTGCATGAAAATTGGCTATTTTATTGACCACTTACCCTGGCATAAGGAAGATAAGGTTGAACTTGCAGGGTAAAAAATCCCAATTTCAATTTCACAAATGGTGAGAGAATTTTTCTTTGAGATGTATCACGTAATAATAAATATTGCCATGTAAGAATACGAATGTAATGTACGCGTGAGGTGCTGCAAATGCATGCATGGATTTCAGACAGGCGGCAAGTTTATGGCTAATGGCTAAATGGTTGACTTGAACTTGAGATTTTGCATTCTACTTCTTACCTTTGCCTTGCCTTAGCCCAACACGACACGCACCACAGCGTAGGTTAAGTAATTTCAAAAGATTTGATCTTGCTTACTAAGTAGCCAAGGTGTTTAAGTTGGAACATAATTTCCGGAAATTGAAAAATCCGGAGGAAAATTTAAGACCGGCCATTCTTCAACCTGAATTTTTATACACGCCTCAATTTTGAACAAGCTAAAATGCCAAACCCGTATATCCGTCAAAATATCCTGAGGGATAAAAACCTTGTTAAAAAGTCTAATTTGAAATTCGAAACCCTTTTAGCATTGCCGAAGTGGCGGGGCGGGTCATGGCAGGCTGAAGCCGACAGGGCAACCAAGCTGTGCCTGGGATTAATCCTCTTATAATTATTCTAAGGAGGGTGCCAACTTGTCGTTTCAGTTTTTTTATCTCAAACACTTTAACCCTTTCCATTAGAGTTGACCGTTGCATTGCATTTAAATTCTTTTACAACATGCTACGTAGTCTTTCCACAGAGGCACCGACCACACGAAGAGCTTGTTTGTCAGATGTGAGATGTATGCATATCAACATGCATTTCATTCCATTCCTCCGGGTAAGAGTTCGTCGTTCAGGTTCAAAGAGAAGCTTAAGAAAACTGTGGAAAAATGTAAAAATAATAATACTAAAAGGCCATTGCCATTCCTAGGAAGGAAGAGAAAAATTCCATCGTCAAAAGCTGACCGGTGTTTCCTCTCCGCACTTTTTTAATTAATTGTTTCAGGACATGTATGTGAAGTGTGATGACTTTTGCAAAAGTAGACTTGCTTCACTTGCATATTCCATTTCCGCTCTTTCCCGCACTCTATGTACAATGGAATGGCAAAACAGTTTGATTCACCAGTCCGATAAGATATTCGCAGTAGATTTTCCTGTCATGGTCGTCCGGTGAGTTGTTCGTTGGAATTTTGAATTAACGCGCCACACTAAAAACGGTTGGTTCGTTGGCAGTGGCATACAATTTCCTCTGGATTCGTCCGAGATGGTTTAATTAGTTTGGATTACATCATAAGACTTGGAATGTTGTTTATGGCCTAGGCATAGGGCAGGACGACAATTCTTCAAAATTTGCTCTCTTCTTTTAGCTAGTAAATTACGAGGAACGAAGAGCATGGTGGCATCCTTGATTTATTCCTCTAGCTTCTCTTTCCCTCAAGAAAAACTTATCATCGCATCCCTCAGACTCACCCGTTCTAAATGAAGTTTAACAAGTTTGTAAAGTGTAAATCCTTTGGGTATCACAAAAATCCCTGTCTGAAACTAATGTGCAAGCTTCTTGTTTGCTAAACCCTTTACGTGAGAGTAAAAAAGGAACTGCTTGCTTTGGGATTTTTTTACCTCCGTGACTGAGAAGAGAAAATTTACATGCCATATATGAACAACCTGAACAATTCGTGGCTGGATACAGATGTATGGATCCATGCGTGTGGGTTTGTGTGCTACTGCCACTGAATAGATACATCTTAAAAAAGTCTATTTTAGACTAGACTTAAACTTGGACTAGGTACGGACAGGAGTACCGTGATAAAAACACATTCTCCTTCCATGTGAGTTGACAGTAATTCCTATTCCTCCTCCGCCTTGTCTGTTTGAAGGACTCGAGTGTAAATATTTACAAAGTGCAGATATTGCTCCTAAAGTTTTTTTCTCAGGTTCAGGAACCATCCAACCCTTTGAGGAATTTGAATGCCTGGATGCATAATGTGCAGAGGATGTTATAGAAATAGCTTCACTAATAGTCCTTAACATCCTACTTACCTTTAAATCAATATAACTTTGACTCCGGATGGGATCCACAAATCGGTTAACACTTTTAAGTCTTCTAACTTCTTAGGTCTGATGCTAAAGCTTAGAATTGAAATGATTATTGTTTTCTTCCCATGGACAAATTAATAGGTTAGGAGATTCAGTTCTCAAACTCAAACTCTCCGTCATACCAAAATGTGGTTTTCTGACCATAAAATTCCTTGTGTGTTTTTGACATTCCCTGTGAAAATTCTGAATTTGACCTTTTCTTTTGTGTATGTCCGCATTTCTCTTTAATTTGTCTCCCAGGAGGACGTCGCTGCGGTGAGACTCATAAAGTTCCATTATCACATTTTGTGCCGAGGACATTAAGGGCGAAGGACTGAGTGCAGAGTTATATGGAAACTCAACAGGACAAAGTAAAGTTTGTATGTTGTGTGCTTTGAAGTGTGAATGGATGTACCAGAAATCCCAATTGCAGATATGATATGAATCCAACCACCCTGGCTGGGCCTGCCATTGCCAGCCCTGATTCTGAAATGATTCAAATTAAGTGTAATGAGAGGAAGTAGTCATTCGCACATAATGTAATCATTTTACCATTCTCAAGTGAGGACTCTTTTTTAGCTCCTTAACTTGCTACATGCATGCACCCCTTCCTGTTTCTCCCGTATACATAAAATAGCTTTGGACTTTGTTGGGTAGTCGGATCAGACTCAGCAGGAGCAGCGGAGGACTAGTTATAAGTGACTGAACTCATCTTTTTTTACAATTTTGAATCATCACATGGACTATGAATTCTTGCATGTGCATGTGCTGTGCTCAAATACAAGACTCTTGTATTTTTATGATGATCTTCTTTCATCTTAGGCCCAAGCAGACAGGCCAGGCACCATGTCTTGTAACTAACGCAACATGAGGAGAAGGAGCAACGAAGCCTTGCGAAATCATTTCATGCTCTTTGCACTTTCTTTATAACAAAACACATATCATCTGTATTGGATGGGTTCTTCTAAATTTCTTTGCTTTGCCATTGGGAGTTTTAAGAGTTTTAACCATTCGTCATACGCAGGGACGCCGAGAGTTTGGTTGTCAAGTACAAGGTACGCGTGTGCGAATTGCGAATTTTGATTTGCTCCGCTTCCAGTTATTTACTGTAAATGGCTGGGGTCATATTTTTTCGTTATTGGGGAATAATCCATATATTTCTGCACGTCGGACTTGATACAAAATGCGTATCAATTAGGGCACTACAAGTAAAATTTTCCAATCTCTAATCACATCCTGGTCTTACACATATACAGAAAATAAATTTGCATTCTATGAGAACATTTCGAGCCAATTTGAGTATTTGAAGGTCCTATCCTGTTGCATTATTAGCATAAGAAAGAAACAGATAGCATTACATTGTGTTTACAAAGTCCACCCGTATAATGATAATGGATGACTTACTTCCGCCCGACGCGTGTACTTGAAATTTCTGTGGGTCAGTTAAATCAAGGGGTAAATTGCTAATTAGACCGTGTGTGTGGATTATTTCATTGTCATTCTCACCACAAGCCCTTGTCCTAGCTCACCCAGACCGACCCAGCACTTTGTGAATGTGAATGGCCAGTGAGGAAAGTAATTAGTAGAATTAAAGTTTAATTAATGTGAAGTTGCCCATTGTGTTGACGCTGACACACGGCAATGCAATGCAATATGCAATTGCAAGTGACATGATGGTTTAGTTGGTTGAACGAATGGAATAGTAAAAACCATTCTTCCTTGTGATGGTAGGCAGGATAGGGTGAAATATTTATTGTACAATTTGAGCAGTGCAAAAAAACTGATGCATGATAAGAATAATAAAAATCCTTACAAGTGCTCTATGCTGAAGCTTAAGCTTCCCAACACCCAAGTATTGTAATCTTGAGAGAGTGTTGAACGATCATCCTCCTCCTCATCATCATCATCTTTAATAATTTAACCTCTTAAATTATCTTGATTATAAACAATGATGACTTTTATGTGACTGTAATTATGGGATGGGATGGCATGTGTTCACAGGAAAGGGGAAAGGGTTAAGAAATTTTAGTCAGTCCTTGTTAGCTCATCTCCTTGTCTTCCTCTTATTTCTTTTCTTGAGAGTTTTCTTAAGTTGAGGAGCACTTGGGTTGAAGTTGAAGAGGAACAGACAGCCTCAGCACAAGTCTTGAGTCTTAAGTCTAAGTCTCTGGCAGGGAGTTAGTAATTTGGGTTTGGTTCTTTAGAAGAGAGGCAAACGCAACGCAACGCTACGCTAAATACGTGATTTGACAATAGACGCTCAGATTAAAGGGATTGCTGATTCCTGCAAGCTGCTCCTTCCTCAAATGACGAGCGAAAAAAAATTGGCAACTGCAAAAACCATTTAAGGTGGGCAATCATAATGAGTTGAATGAATGGTAGTACATCGGATGCATGGTCTGCTGGTTGAATTCTTTTCACATTTTCAACTTCCATTTTTATCCTATCCTTTTTGCTCTGTGAGGGTGAAGAGAATAATGTCCGGGTTTAGTCTAATGAGCGAATCCAAGTTGACACAGGTAGGGTTGATAACAATGCGTCTTGGACGGAAATGATGTTGGGTGTGTCCGTGAAAAGAAGAGGGTTTTAATATTTGCATTACATGTATGAGGCTAAACTACCCTGTTTGTGTTTGTATCCATACCCGCCATATTATGCGTGTATATTTGCATTGTATTATTTTTATTATTTATGGTCTTCATGCAAATCCAGTTCATGTCAAAGTATGGCCTGTTCTCCGACGCCGGTCACGGTGGCCTGAACTCTCATAACTCCAGTCCAGTCCCATGTGTGTGTGTTGATTCAACCGTCGTTTTATTTAAAACAACAATTGAAAAACACCCCTTCTCTTCTCTTAAATTATTCCCCGCTCCGTCTATTCCTTTTGTATTTCCTAAACGGTCTTTTAAATGAAGGAACGAAGGATGTACCTAATCTCATCCGAACCAAAAGTTTGTTGCTCTTTTTCCCCCTTCTTTGGTCTTTTGACCGCAATATTTACAAACATGGAAATCGGGAAATATGGGTGAATGATTCTAATGATGGGGCATGAGGTTAAATAGCGTAGCCGGGAACTTTCACCTTTTCGGACTTTCACTTTTCACACTGGTATGACATTGTGAATGAAAATCCTTGGCAACTAACTTGACAGGTAGAATGAAATTGGGTGGGCCATGTGGCTTATCTTTTCCTGAATGGATTGGATTTTAGGGTATAAGTCCTCTGGTCTGGACTCTGTGACTTTCACCTTTACAACACACACGGGAGTGTTTTATTTTTAAAAGAAGGTAGATTATAAATTAAGTTCTCCTATCACATGCAATAATCTATCATTTTGTTCCTTGCCTAAAGAAAGAGGAGAGTCTATGTAGTGTAGTAGATTTGGTTCATTAATCTTTTCTCCTCCTCCTGTCCCAATGCAATTCCAACTGAAACTCACGCCAACTACTACTACTATGTCCCAGTTGTACAAATAGGAGTGTGAAGCGAACTGTGAACATACCCGGAATTTACTAGGCATTTATCCACTATGCCACGCACACACGCATTCACGCATTCCATTCTATGAATTTCATTAAACAATTTGTTGGTTTTACCAAACCACCAACCCACATGGCAGGCAGATATTGGCTCCAGAAGTACCACTAGTTTTCAATCAATAAGTAAAAGTAGCAGCAACTACTACTTCCAAAGAGACGTAAACTTTAAACACACATCTGTTTATTGAGTTCACACTTCCGAGGATGGATAGGGAAACGGATGAGGATTATTTGGATGGTTTTCAGTATGAATGTTATTTATACAATTTGATTGGTTTTCCTTTGCCTGGCGTTAGGCAAAGACTTGCATGTGCTGCTGCTTTGATTTGCATAAGGACTAACTCAAAGTTGACTTGACTTCGACTCCCATTTCTCTTTCATTTTACATTGAAATGCGGAAGGAAAGGAAGGATAGGATTTCGTTTTTTCGGCGGTCTAAACAAACTAGGATGAGACGAGGAAGGAATTCCAAGTGATGCAAGATGCAATAAGAGAGAACGCGTGAACGTGTGGATCTTTTCCTGTGATGAAATGTTAGCCGGTGAACTTGTCAGCACAAGTCGAAAGTACTCTATTCCAAAAGTATGAGATCCAATGAGAGAGTTAAGTTGGCTGACAATATTTTCCCAGCTGCCTGGATCCAGGCGGCGGACGACACGCACTTCCCTGTAGGTAAATTTTGGCATTCAAAAAATACATTTGAAGATGTGTAAGTGGAATGCTTCAGCCAGTGCTACTACTACTACTACTAGTACGTGTGTTCAACAACACTTACTTAAATTGAATGGGAACTGTGAAAACTTCTGAAAGGAACATAATCTGGGGACTTTTTTTTTGTTTCTCCCGACTTTGACGTGAAAGTATTTGGGACACCGACTGACTGGTCCTAGTCCAAACGGTCTTTTCAGGAGGAGAACGCGGAGCCAATGCTCCCGCATATTTTTAAGTAGTTCATGCGAAATACTCTTGTTTTTTGTTTACATTCCTTCAAAAATAATAACTGAAGCCGTTTGCTGGGAAAGGGTTAGGTTAGTGCACGTTTTAGGGTTTAAAATTGGTAATCCCTTAGGGGAGACCCAAATATTTCTTGTTAGCTGTCATAAATGTTAAATTTAACCACATTGACTGAAGTGGAGGGTGATTTTATTATGAAAATAAGTAATATCCGGTTTGTCAATCACCCAATGCTTTTTTATTTAGCCATCACGTCTGTTCAGGTCAGATTCGGTAATTTTTATCCATAAAACTTTCAGCAATATTTTAAAAATGTGAAATTTTATTGAACCCTATATGAACGCTAAGTAAGAAATTCCTATTCAGCATGTCAAGTCGAGATGAACTTCCTCTTATCAGTTTAATTTTGTCATTGCGTCAAATCCCTCTGAATCACTAAGATCAAGAGTTGAAAACATGCAAGGAGGGTATTACAGTGAAGTGGCTGGCTCACCGGACCAAATCTCATCTGTGGACCCCATATTGTGCATCCTTCCTTAGCAAGTTGCGTCTGTTCATTCAGTTATTATCCAATGTGCTAGAGTGCAATGGATAGCATTGACCTTCCGCGAGCGACTGACTCCCATGTGCGTGTAAAGTACATTAAACAGACTTGGTTTAAATGTTTATCCTCATCCTAAACTTCCTTCCTCATCCTCCTGATCTTATTCTTTGATTTGGACAACTTCATGGTTGTCAAAGAACCCTTAACGACATGGCATAGCAGGCAGGCGGCACAGTGTGGCGGTTCTTCTTTGTAAATCCATTAACTTAATCCCTTTGTGTGAAAACCAATGTGGAGCAGAACCAAAACTATCTGAGACAAGCGGTCGGGTTCATATTTTATATATGACCTCTTAAAATTTTTTATACTGATTATAAAATAGATGTTTCCTGCATTTATGGTTACACAAAAATTTAACTGCATTTCGATTTGTTCGGAGGAAAACCCAATTAGGGTGCTGGGTCGTAGTTTTGCAGCACTTAAGCAAAACATTTTGAACAAAATTGCATCATCAGGGCAGAAACTCTAAAAATCCTAATAAAGTGGTGGGAGGTAGCAGAATAATTCATTTGAGTCGGCAGTCGGCATTGACGCAGGGTTTTGTGTCACTCGGACCTTAAATTTAAGATGCATAAGCATAATGCATACAAACGGGATTAGGCGGACATATGACACGAAAAAAAAATACATAGGCAGTACATAGTGCATGGCATGGCAGTTCAGGTGATAAATTCATCAAGAAGTTTTTGTTTGGAAATATTTTAAAGAGTAAAAAAATCCGTTGCCGTCATTTGAGAATGCTATATAAGGATGGGGATGGAATGAATGATAAATGGATGGATGGAAATGTACACGAGTAGTACACGTCGTATTTAGAATTTACAACAGCCGATTATTTAAAGAGGTTGATCCTGAGCCCTTTCATTTCATCCTTTAATGAAATCCAATGATAACAGAACAGATCTGAGGAAGGAAGTAGCAGTTGAATTGAATTCAAGTTTGGACATCTCCTTAGTATTACGTGAATGACTCAGACAAGACGCACAAGTGTCATGGACTCTTAAACATGGAATTTCTATTTGGTGAACAAAAATTCAAAGGGTTGATGGATTGAACGAGTGTAATGTAAATCTACCTACTCCTTCGAAGACATAGAACAATTTATTCTGAGGATGCATTTCAATTCAATTTTTTTTAAATTCAAATCTAAATATTTCTTCAACTCCTTGTCCCGTCCCGTCTTAGGAATGGGCAGGGCAGGACTGAATGTTTGCAAAAAATGAAATTACATGTACTCCAGAGGACAACAATCTCTTTCTTTCCTATTTTAGTCAACTCCTCCTTGGGATTCAATTCTACAACATTTTTTTCATTGTAAATAATTTTGCTCAAAATAATAGGATGCATGCAGAATAGGTACGGTTGGATAGGGCGAAGGGTTAAACTGATCTTAATCGTTTCTGTCTGTGGCTGTTTGACTCATGGGTGTTATTGCACTTGGATTTTGCTACAGACAGAGATGAGTCAATGTTGTTGGGAGATTTTATGCGTATGGGACATGCTGGATGGGAATTAAGGAAGGGTGGAGTCTAGAGATTAATTTTATTGTTCCTTATGAATGTGTTTATCCTACCAACTAAATATTTTGAGTGTGTTCAACTCCCTATTTCGTGAAATGTGGGCGGTCAGCTATTTTTCTGCATGGAACACGATTATTTGGATATCTTATTTTCCAAAACAAGAATAAACGTAGAAACGTTACAAGAGCTGACAAAGCTATAGGAATGGGTTAATATATGGAAACTCAAAAGACAAAAAATATAGTGGCCGGCCCTTCTTAGGCATGATGATCAAAATATTTTGATTTTCAATTCCAATTACGAATAGAGCGGTTCCTGGCCTCACAAAATCAGCAAAAAGAGTATCAGTCACGTTATGATTGTCTAAGTTTGAATTCTGAGGATCACAAGGCTAAAAGTTTGACTCAGTTCAAACTAAGCATTTGTGCTAAACAATCTTTTATCATGACAACCAACGCTATAAGTCCACTTTTGTAATTAGATGAGTACGCTTCCTACATATTGTTAGAC
>WJEZ01001997.1:0-14915 GCA_009869925.1 Thalassaphorura encarpata
TTTTACTGGGATTCAAGAAATATTGGAAAAAGATATTAGCAGTGGAGCCTTGATCACTTGGGTTCTTATGAAAGAAAAAATACTCACAAAGCATGCAGCAAAATATTTGGCTCGGCTAGTAATTTCTAAACTCAAAGAAGATGAGGAAAACCAGGCCGCTCTGGGACCAATCGCAAGTGTGAATGTCATGAGATTAATGTATCAAGTTGGTCTGCCATGTGAAGCTGCTGAGGATTTTCTGTACGATTCCTTGGAGTCAAAATCTTATTTGAACAACGAAAATTCTTCTGCTGCATGTTCTCCAGACGCTTTTCATTATTTCCTATCCGCCACGATTGCACATTGTCCCCCAGCCAAGAAGAGATTTGAAAATTTACTCATTCAAAGATTAGAAGAACGAATTGGTCAACCTGCAGATCATCCGTTAGATGCTTCTATGAGAATTCTAGCATTTGAGTCCTTGGGATTACTTCAAACAGCCAAAATTCGTAATAGTCTATGTGAAGAATTTGCAAGCTTGAAAAATTTGCAGAGGGCTGATGGATCCTGGGTTTATGACGAGACGACAGCAGCCAAGAATTCACCTACTTGGGGAAAAGGAATTGGGATTACCGCTAACCTGTTATACAGAGAAGGAAAAGTGATCACAAGTGCGTTTGCTCTCAAAGCAGTTCATGTTTTTTATGAAAGGAGGAAAAAATCCCTTGTTGGGAATAACCAACTGAGCAAGAGTGTGGCTTCCCATATTATTGCATAGCTGGTAGCACCAGGAATTAACATGAGGACTCAACGTGATTTTACGACTAAAAAATATTACTTGTTCGACATATCAAATCCAGTCATTGTTATTTTATATAATAAAAGTTGATTTTATACCAAGGGTTCTGAATTAATTAATTCTCTAGTCGGGAAATCCAAAGTTTTAGTAACAACAAATCAGCTTGAAACGTTGAATGGAAGAATAAAGAAATGAACAAGTTTTTTTGCTATTTTATGAATTTATTAAGCACAGAGTTTTTAGAATCTAATGGCAAATTCTAATAGAAACTAGTTCATTTAAATATCCAATAGTACTAGAAATCTCAAAGAGTATAAAACTTATTTACTTAGTAGTTTAATTATTCATCAATCAAATTCGGAAGAAGCCTTACTTCCGATTTTAGGAAGAGTCCGTCACCTTTCCCTCATTGTCATTCAAGTCAATTGGCAACTCCAACACAGATTTAGGAATGTCAAACGGAGCCAACTGTTGAATGAAGGCCTTGACACCATTCATCCCCAGAAGAATAGAATAGGCACGGTGGTCATAGTTGTCCGGAGGTACTGGAGTATAACTTGGAAATTCCTTCAGGCAAAGAAAACTTTCCTTGAGGGAATCATACACTTTGAGCGAAGCAGCTAATGTATCCTTTGCGTTTTCAATAGTTAACTCTTCATTCAATTTTCTGAATACAGGGAGTCCAACGGCACGGAGTGCAAGACCTTCATTATAAAGTAAAGGAATAAAAATTAAGAAAATTTCAAAATCTGAAGCGATTGTCTTGTCTTACCCCGAGCCTCTGATAGTCCAGGCTGAACCAAGTCATAAACACGAAGCATCCGTTGACAATGCCCAATATAGCAATCCAGAGCAGGCACAAGCATCTGGTTAATTTTAGCCGTATCAGTTTCAAGTACAATACGGGCTGAAGCTTTGACCAAAAGCCAATGATTTGGATGGACAACTTTGCCCAGCTCCTTTTGTATAAAATTTTCAACAGAGTCAACCGGAAGATTTTCCAATGCAGTAGTCATGATTTCAACCATTTCAATCAGTTTTGGTCCAGGGATTTGAATTTTGCATTCATCCTTGTCACATTTCCATAGAGCTTCTTTTATTTGTGGATTTGTAGAGAGAACATTTCCCCCACAGCCTGGTCTTGGACATTTCATAGCAGAAGAATAAGAGCCAAGTTCCGTTGGATCTTCACAACGAGCGCATTTACAAATGAATCCAGGATTTTGTCTCTGATATGTTCCTTTCCCAGGATTTTGCAAAACGTAAGGAATTCCAATGATTTCTCCTTTGGTGATCGGTGTAGTTGTTCGGACTTCAATAAATCCTTCACCAGATTTAGGTTTGTTAAAGTCCAACTTCCAGTAAGCATTTGGAGCGCAGGACTGGGAAAACAGACTTGTCTTCAAAAATATATAATTTCCACACCTGTGAATGTGGAAATTCAAAATATAATCTAATCCGATTATTATATAAATGAATAATTCCGTCGCTTACTTGAGCTCCTTTTCAGTCCAGAAGGCATTCATATTGCAAACCCCTTGAGTTTTATTCCAATCATTGACTGTGCCTCCAAAATCTTGAGGAATGCCAAATAATTCCTTATATTTGGACAGATCAGGAAAATACGAGATTTTCCCAAGCTTTGGAGCAAAGTCATCCAAAGTCTGAATTTTAGCCCAAAGCTCTGGATTTGTTTCTCTAAGTAGTAGCCCTCTGATCACGAAAACACCTTTATATGATACGTGAGAATCAAACTTGGTCGGAAATGGAACATTGTGCTTTGCAAATAATTCGCATTCTTGCTTCGCGTGAATTGGATCCTGGAGAAGAGACGATGTTGATTATATTATGATATTAATATTGAGTTACATAGTTATCAGAATTCATTATATAACGCACATTTTCACATATGAAACTGCAAACTGGCCATCGACATTTGGAGCATCTACGATACCCATCCTCCACTTCCATTCCAGTGCAGCAGGTTAAGCAGTAAACCATGGTCTCGTCACCTGGTCCAGCTCTTGGGCCACCAAATGCTGATGACTCTTGAATAAGTATCGAACCACCTTCTAGATCACGAGATGCAACATAATGCCGGCCCCTGATTTCATCTTTGCGTTCTGTTATAATAAATTACGAAATATGTTTATTAATTACAATACTCTGTACATGTATGAATAGACCCTATGAAAATAAAAACCTTGCCCATTCGATATTTATTTTCCATAAAATTAATTTTATGTCTACATGCCTTCTAGAGGAGAAGAGCAGATGTAGCGATGAGCTTCAAGATCAGAAACTTCATGTTCAGAAGAGCAGTACCAGGCGCCATAGCAGTTCGTGCATATTTTGTCCGCAGGCTTCGTGCACACTTCGCATTTTTTCTGGATGTGACAAGAGAGTAAGACACAAAAATTAAAATTTTGCAAAAAATTCTAATTAGGCATGCCGAATGCCATAATGACTAACGACAAGAAAACACACATTGCTATTAATTTACGACTTAATGAATAGAGAAATGACGTAAAAAATTGACCATTGACTAACTCACCCGCAACTGATCCCAAAGCCCGTGTTCTTTGAGCAATTCCTCTTCAGTTTTATTCGTCAAGTCTCTTAAGGTCGGAGTCCGACCCATTTTACAACTTAGAAGGGCTCAACACAATGTACGTTATTCAGAAAAATCAAACCAAGTCTCCGAACCGAACAAGACCAAAGATCCAAATAAACTTCAGGTGATGTCTGGCTGACTGCTGACGTGTGTGATGCAATCAAGGCAGGGCGGTTAAATTCGAATTTAAAAATCTCATTTTCCCCGGATACCTGCTTCGCGTCCATCAGAACTTCCATTTTTATTTCCAGTAGTGCAAAAAATTATTTAGTTCAAAATGAGTCAAGACAACGATTTTTCTCTCTCATTTTCCTTCGGTAGTAGGTTTTGTTGACGTACCTTGATTTAGTTATTCAAGGGGTTTAAGTTGCAGCTTTTATTATTTTAGTTGAAAAGAAATCATCACAGCATTCAAAAGTATACGAGATTTGCTTTGGCATGACTAAATGCAAAAATGGGTATAGTTTAATTTTTTAACTAATTTATCTAATCTAATCTCAAACAGAAGCTTCGTCAATGACTGTGATCGACCTTGATGGCACAGTTCGACCCCTCCGGGATTGATTTCTAAACACAGGGATTTCCCTTGGGGCACTCATAGAAATTCTATGGTCATTCGGACTTAAGTGACTAGGATCACTCCCTGGGCCATGGCAATGGCCAGGAACATGAGGAGATTGGGATTGAAGATTTTGACCAATTGTCCCAAGTCCAGCAATTCCACCAGCAACAGCAGCAGCCGTGGCTCCTATGCCCCCGGCATGAATTAGTAGATTTGGTTTCACGGCTGACCAACGACGAACCCGTCGATCCAATAAATTTGGATAATCCGGGTCAAACTCAGAGACTAGACAGTTTTCAACTTTGTTGCAAGAAGTAATGCAATCACCCCCGAAATAATCTGCCCATTCTTCGAAATAAATGTCCTAAAAACACAAATCGTAAGAAAATATTAGATTCATTTTGATAGGATTGCACATATTTCTTATCACCTGAAAATCCATATCAGCAATTCCTTCTTCTGAAATACAAGTGAGTTCTTGAGCCAAGGCAGCCGGGTCAAGTCCTGGTTGACCATCTGCTCCGCTTGAATCTTGTTTCGACTGTGGGGACATTGGTTCAACGGGGAATGAAAAAGATAATCGTCTTGATTTCGGAGTTTGAGAACTTTCTGTCGTTTCACTTCAATAACCAAAATCAACGGGTTAATTTCTATTAGAACCATGAATTTGAAAATTGTTATAATTTCTCACGTTTTCATTGAACTGTGTTGAGTTTTTCTTCCAGAGAGTCGTCTCTTCCGTACATCTGTCAGAAATAAAAATGCTGAACCAACCATCACAGATACAGCTGACAAATAATATCCGGATTTCCAACCCACGTTAGAATTCAGGTAACCTGAATATTAAGAAAACTGTAAAATACAGATCTCTGTAGCTTATGGTTTACATTTTCTTACAAGTCATAGGAACTCCAAGGACAATCGGAATTGCTTGCGATGTTTGGATAAAGGACCAAGCCCTTGGGAAATGCCTCGCTCGAACTCTTTCATAAGTGTAAACTTTTAGGGCATAATTGTACCCTCCAAGGGAAAATCCATAAATACTTGAGAAAATGACCAATCCATTAAATCCTTCTGTTGTGGCTAGGGCTAAGATTGAAATTCCACATAGAATGCTAGCCACCTGGTGATAAAAAGAGATGAAAGAAAAGTTTCACATTGTGCTATAAGAATCCTACAAAATTAGATGACAAAACTTGACCCTTGACATACCTGGCATAAATATTGTTTCGAAACACGACATTCTTGATTTTTTTGTATGACAATGAATCCAAATAAAAAACAGCCAAAAATCCAGGAAATCCCAATCGCAACGTGTAAAATGACTAGAGAAAGCTCTGCTGGGACAAAAATACTCAAACCACCATCTCCAACTTGTTTTAGCTCATTTTCTTTTTCGATTGTCTAAAAGGGGAAAATAATGATTTAATTAATGAGAAATTATCTAAAAATGATCACTTTGTAGTTTACCATGTAGAAAAGTGGAGTATTTATCCCAAATGCAGTGAATGCTGAGGAAAGTAAAAGAATTTGAAGTGTTTTGCTTCGAAGGCAGCTAAAATCCAGAAATGGAGGTAAATCTTCCCTTTTCTCTTTTTCCTTGACTTTTCTCTTCTGATTTTTCAGATGAAGAATCGCTCTTCGCTGAGGATGGTAAAGTGAAGCAGAGCGATAGCACGTTCCCAGAAAAAATGTTAAAAATAGAGATCCAGTCACAATCTGAAGTCCGAGTCTCCAACCAAAGGAACTGGATGGAGGAAAAAAATCAATTGTAAAGGGCGTGATTAAAAATGTCACGACATAATTGATTTTTCATCAAGAAAAACTCGATAACTGATCTGACCTGATGGCTGAGTGAATTGTGAGTGACATGAGGAGAATTCCAAGTCCAGATCCTGACACGACGATGACTTCGACCAAGTCACGTTTTCTTTTAAAGTATTGACCTACCATGAGTGAGGATGCGTCTCTTGTTAGACCAACACCAACCCCTAAAGGTTCAAAAAATTTAAACAAAGTTCGAGAATCCTAGATTTTGATTTAGTATTTGGTTTACCTATGAATCCACCATAGCTGAGGAACAATTGATGAAATTGAGATGCAAATGAAGTGAATAGACATCCTAGGGATGCGACAAGCCCACCAAACACGGCAGCTAATCGTGTACTCTTTCTTTTGCAAATTGAGACCCAGATAGGAGATAGGAACAAAGAAACTCCGAAGGATATTGCACCAAGCCATCCTAAAATTAAGAAATATGAAATGAATTAAATTCTTAAGGAATGTCGAATACAACCAAGATACTGAACCAAGACGAGGAAACCTAACTGAACCTCTTAAAATGCTATAGAAAGGTTGAATCCTAAATTGTACAATGGAATCGAGACACAATATTTATCGAATTTTATTTTTCTCACTAAAATTATCTAATAAACAAAAACGAACGCTGAGCTGGATGGATATTAGTCGCATGAGGTTTTTGACTCCAATAAATCTGACAGGGAAGGCAAAGGCATAGCCATAGCCATAGTAAAGGAAAATTTTGAATGTGACTTGACTTGTAGTCAACCCCCACTCTGTAAATCTCATGCTGATTTTAACCCTTCATCAATCAAAGTTTGATGGATTCCTCTTCCTATTATTCAACGATTGATAAGAAGTAAAGAGAATACAAGGAAATCCTTGTGTCTGTCTGTGTATACGATGGCCAANTTCAACGATTGATAAGAAGTAAAGAGAATACAAGGAAATCCTTGTGTCTGTCTGTGTATACGATGGCCAATTATATCATATGCAACAACATCCGCCGTCTTCGGTCAGGCCAGGCAGTTGGATTTTAAAATTAAACAAACAGCAAGTCTCATTCATGAGTCTTGCGTGTAGTTCAGATTGAAATTCCAAAACAAACGCAAGGATTTTATAAATATGTATAAGAAATAGCGTAAAATAAATAGATTGTACAACAAGACACGACTTGCTCATTTTATTTAGCCTTGTTTGTATTTTTTGACAGAATTTAGACATGAGGTCGAGGGTAAATAAAATGCGAGGGTAATGAACAGTTGTGCGTATATACTTTTGTAACACACACACGCAACGCAGTGCAGAGTACTGGACGATAAAATAATTCCCAGCGTGAGACTATTTTGGGAACTCCAGTTCCAGTACAGTGCGTGAAACTGACAGGACAAAGCAGGCAATGAAACGAATGGCCTAATACGCATAATTTTTTTATTATCCACACTAAAAGGACCCACAGAGCAGAGGCACTCTACTCCTAATAAAATCTTACACAGGACTCAGTCGTCTGGCTCAGAAATTTGGCTTCGTATATATTTTTATTTGAAAAAACAGCTTAGTAGATATTTTGACTAAATTCGGTTAAAACTCATGACCCTATAATATCTCTCTGCCAATTCGCTATTGGATCGGGGTAAACCGACTTACTAGAATCTGACCCAATAAATTCATCCCAGTTTTAGCTAAGAAGAAAAAGCCAAGAAATTGTACCTAAAGAACCCTAGATGATAAATCTTGTGCGATATACAGACTTGTCTTCATATCTGCGTTGGTTTAAATTGGCAATCTGGTCAGATGCGTCTAAAAAGAGCAGCAACCCCGTCTGTGCATGAATGGGATGAAATATGGATACTTCACTTTAACTACAAGGAACAATTTTATGTACAAACCTAACCGGTAGCCTTATCTATCTCATATTTCCCTGCTTTCTTTGGAACTTTCTTTTTTGTAGTTTTCCTGCATTTTATGAACTATCCGCTAAACTTGCAGTGCCTATGGCAAATTCTTGGCCTAGTACAAATAGCCCTGGGGCAATAGAGATAACACTTATTGAATTTTCTAATTTTAATTTAGCAACTTCGACTTATAATTTAATGAAATATTAACACATTTCGTGAGCACAAGGCCCTAACTCGCTTCAATTGAAAAAAAATGATGGATCGATGACTTGAGAAATTAAATCTAGTACCACCTGTAAATTCTTTGTACTCAATATTTATTTAAAACCAACCCTACAGGTATATGAGAAGAATTTGTCATAATTTAAGGAAGGAGTCAGAAAATGAAGACATCTAAACTAGAATTTCAAAACTGGTCTAGTCATAGTTACTACAGTAAAGAGAAAGAAGTTGTAAAATATCAAATGCTAGTGCAGTGTAAAGTATTTAATTTTTAATTTTTTACTCTCTGCTGGCCGGTGCCAGGCTAGGGCTAAACCATGCAAGGAAATAAAAATATCAAATGCTAGTGCAGTGTAAAGTATTTAATTTTTAATTTTTTACTCTCTGCTGGCCGGTGCCAGGCTAGGGCTAAACCATACAAGGAAATACACAGGTTGAATTTGAATTGAGAATGACATAACAAGATTTGTACGCCCAGACCAAAGTTGACTACACTTGACTTGCCTAAACTAAAGTACACTACTGAACAAGGAAGCGTAGGAAGGCAAAGAAATAAGAAATGGAAGAAGTTCGAGACGCTCAAATATGAATTTGAATTGAGAATGACATAACAAGATTTGTACGCCCAGACCAGAGTTGACTACACTTGACTTGCCTAAACTAAAGTACACTACTGAACAAGGAAGCGTAGGAAGGCAAAGAAATAAGAAATGGAAGAAGTTCGAGACGCTCAAATTGTAATTACAAAACACTTGTCTCTTGTAACTCATCTGCTTTTATTCTCTTCCTTCAGAACAACTTTACACCTGTTACAATTTATTGCAATCTCATTCCGCTTCTCCTCCTCCTGTTGAATTGGAATTCTGTTTGTACCAAGGGGTCACGACTTGGTTGCATTGATTGTTATGAGGATGATGTTTCGGGATGCTGGGGATTTGACACATGCAATACATGAGAGTGAATTTGCGTTTTGAATTTGAACTTGGCATAGCTTTAGCCAACGCCAAAGAAACTTGATTAGAGATGAGTGATGATGACAAGATAAATAGCACGTCGAAACGGTCAATACAATTGTTCTTGGGATTGGATCGTGAATGCGTGATTTGCCGGGTCGGCCGAACTTGGTTGGTTCTGGTTCTGGTCGATGTATGAAAGATAAAGTTAAATGGATTCAGACTCAAGGTGTAATGGGATCACACACAAGGGACATGAATAATTTTGGAAATTCAATATTATGGGCAAGACAGGTTATTATTTTCTAAATATTGAGCTACCTGCGTAATTTTGTGGTTTATGACAGTGTTATGTCAGTGTTGTATCTGTCAGTAGTAAATAGGTGTAAATTGTTTAAATAATGTGTACACCTGACCTAACATATGTTAACCATACCTATTGTAATTCATTAGAAGCCCAATTTGTTTAAAATTTTTAACTGTAGCACCGGTGGAAGAATATTATTGTCACACTCATCCATTATAGATTAACCCTCATTCTCAATTCAACATTCTCAACAACATTCTCATTTCGGTAAGCGCTAAGCACGACACAATATCAAATTGCACGCATAAGTTAAATTCAATTCCAACAATAATTGTTGGAGTTCATCAATTATTGATGAACTTTACAATTGTGTTTGACATATTTAGAATTTATAAACTTCATTTAGGCTAGGATCAGTCAAATGTATTGAAATTATGGCAGTTGTGATTCCAAAGCAAAGAGCTAAGAAAACCGGACTGAATCTACATTCAAAGAATTTTATAAAAAAAATACCTCGAGTCTTGGCTTGGCACTGCAAATCAGAAGAGGAATGAGTAAGGAGGACTTGTCATCCAAAGGAACATGGGCTTGGGCTTGAATCGAGTATTTAAGTTATGGATCCGGGAAAAGTAATTCATTTTCTGCCACAAGTACACCCGCCCGACCGAGGCATGAGGCTTGCTTACTTTCAAAGTGAATTTCAAAGCAAAAACACACTTGCATAGAAATTGGATGATAAATCGGAAGGAAAAAATAATTCAGGGATCCAGGAAATGATGCCATTGCGATTGCAGGCAACGAATGTAGTTTGGCAACGGCAAAGAATTTTTAAAGAAGGATGTGCAAATCTACTTCTAACACTTCCGCAGCTCATTTTTCATGAATGAGCTTTAATCTACCAAGCGATTAATACTCCGACTCACGGCTAGATTTCATCGGCGAAGATTTCAAAGCGATTTTTGAGGATAACCACCTCAAGTGTCAAAGGTAATAAGGTTAACTGTATTATAAAATTGCATGTTATATTTTCAAATTCTACGTCTAGTTCTCTCGTATACAAATACCTTGAAGGATGACCGATGGGCCAAAATATATAAACTTTGTAATTTTTGCTCAATACAACAAAACTCATTCCAACTCTGAGATGACATTTTGAATTATCAAGTTTAGCCATACAGTTGCGTAATATTCTTGTATTTCAAACATCTCAACAGACAGGATAGAAAGTTGATCCAATGATAAGGATAAAGATGCGTCCAACGAATCAAGTCAAGACCTGAATATATGGCTATATTTTGAAAAAAGTTTTTAAAACGGTAAAGCACTTTGTCCGTCCGTCCGTCCAGTGCATCTTCGCCCCGGAAATGAATTGAATGATTGTAAAACTTGTCCCGTTCGTCATTTCATTCTTTTGTAGTGTGGGAAAGGAAAAGACGAAGAATAAAAGTCTACAAAAGGGAAAGTTGTAAAAACAAACTTTTCATTTGATTCTTTCTCCTTCCTTTTACTTTTATATTATCGCACTGCGTTGCATTACAGTAGACGCACTTAAGGTTTCTTTGTATACTTGACATTTCTTGGGTTTTCCATCTTCTTGGAATTCTTTCTTTCTTGTCTTGTCCTTGTCAATGTGTCGGGTTTCAAAATTATTGAAAAAGTGGAACATTCTTATTCTAAATTCTGATACTCGAAATTCAGATTTCTAAAACTGAATTAATTTAAAATTTCTGGAAGTCCTAATTTTTAATTTTACTCGTGGCGCTCCAAAGTTTTTAAAGCTTTAATTTCTCGGTCATGTCGATAATAGCATTTTGGTTCAAATTTAACATTTTTGACTTTTGCAATACAAAATCAAATTCAAATTCAGATCTGGCTCAGCCAAGTCAAGCCGAAACTACTGACACGACAAGGAGTAGCTTGTTCGTTCCATCCAAGCCTAATTTATTTACCCGTTCCGTTCCACACGTCAGTCCTCCTTTCGCCACGCGTTCCCTATTAATAAAAGATTTATTTTTTGCGGAAATTATACAGCGATTACCAGTTGTCGGGAACAGGAGAATGTATGGCAGACAGCTTGACTCCGATAAGAAGCAAGAAGATGTGATTGAGAGTGCACGAAGAATCTGGCTTTAGCTTGGATGATATTAAGTGCCTTATTTCATCATGTCATTCTATCGCTTAAGCTTGAAGTATCAGCGAACTTAAACCTAAGCACGTGCGACAAACTTACTTGAAGTCTAGTACATTTAGAATCTCTGTATTTTAGTCTCCACTAAAAAATATTAGGATTGCACCTGAAAGTGTTGTTAGATTTTTGTTTCAATTCTTACTCTAACTACGACCCTTACTTTGTAATATGAAGTAATAGATACAATTTTACAAATGGTAGCTGTTTTTACCCCGAATTCTTTTAAAAATCTGATATAATTCAGACATGATTTGTGTTAAATTTCCTTTCGGACATTTTTACACCTTCCTGTCCTCCATGCTTTGCCATACGTACAGTGGAATAGAAATACGAAACCATTAGTCTAGTCAGGGTCTGAGTCTGAATGGAAATCCCCACTGAATAAAAATTCTATTCAATCACCTCGTTTTTGGCAAGGAACGTGAACGGGAACGCGACTGAACTGAACTGCGGAAACTCGAAGCTAAATAAATCTAGTCAATGCACTGTATTGAGGTTTTATTACGGAAATCTTGAGAATTCAATCCCTATTGGACTGCTGCTGGCCTAAGATGGGTGCCAACTTAAAGTACTCCTTGAGATAAACCTTAAGAAAATATGGCAGAACATTATTTGATAGAAACTAAAATATCTATAAATAAGTCTGGATAATTTTAATGAGCAAAAATTAATTAAACTTGCACCTGAATAGTCGAAATTTTAATTTTAGAGTGTAATTATTACAAGTTAGTATTAAAAATGCCTTTCAAGTCAAAAATACATTTGTTTATGGTTTGGGTACCGCATTTTAAAACATTAATTCTACCAATACATAGAATAATTGAAATTAGGTGAGTCTTCTTCATCGACGAATACAATGGAGGTGATAGACTTCAATATCCCAGAAGGGTAAAAGGTTAGGGTAGGACTGAAATGTTAACTGCACTGTGCTTGGCTAAAAGATTTATTTCAAAAGTTGAGCCCGTCCCATTGTTTGACTTCTCTCCGCAGAAACCAAAGCGAATCCAACTCAACTAAAATATCTATAAATAGGTCTGGATAATTTTAATGAGCAAAAATTAATTAAACTTGCACCTGAATAGTCGAAATTTTAATTTTAGGGTGTAATTATTGCAATTTAGTATTAAAAAATGCCTTTCAAGTCAAAAATGCATTTATTTATGGTTTGGGTACCGTATTTTAAAACATTAATTCTGCCAATACATAGAATAATTGAAATTAGATGAGTCCTCTCGGTCAATTACAATGGAGGTGATAGACCTCAAAGTCCCAGAAGGGTAAAAGGTTAGGGTAGGACTGAAATGTTAACTGCACTGTGCTTGGCTAAAAGATTTATTACAAAAGTTGAGCCCATCCCATTGTTTGACTTCTCTCCGCAGAAACCAAAGCGAATCCAACTCAGATAGTGACGGTGTGAGTCAGTCAATTGACTTATCTTTCCAACCACAAAATTCATGAAGGGAAAGTTTGGCAGAGAAAATTTTAGATTTACTGACTATAGCCTTAGCTTTAGCTCTAGCATGTCCCAATTTTTCCTTAGAACAGGAACAGGATGCCCTGACCTGACCCATACCACTCTTGCAATTTTTTTTCTTCTACCCATTTAGACCATATTAAGAAAGTAGGTCAGAACAGAGTAAAATAATACAATGGGGACTATTGATGTATTTTTGATTGATATAATTAAAAGTGCGATGAAAGTAAGAAGAAGAAACAACAAACGAACCAATCTGGAAGCGTTGATTAATGACGTTGGACAAATTGAGTTGTATCCCAAAGGAGAGAGCATGTGAAATGAATGCACAGAAGGTGACAACCCATCCCCAACCACCCTCAGGGTAATAATTCTGCTGTAGGGTTCTCCACTCGGATTTCTTCTTTCCTTCGTGTGTGTCCTGCAAATAAAAACGAATCAAAGTAATTTAATTAATCAAGACAAACTGAAATCTTGAGCATTTCCGGATGATTTTCTTCAAGAGGAAGCCTATATCTCAAGACTGCTATCTCAATTTTAATTAATGTAATTAATTACATTAAAGGTGCGATGGATTTAATTGTTTAAAATTCACATTTCATGCTTTTGCGTTTGAATTTGACTTTTTAAATATTCAATTTACAATGTACGAGTACGAGTATTGTCAAGAGAAGTAAATTTATAGCCCGTTTATAATTTGAACCTGTGTGTTTTCTACTCTGTCCTATTCAAGGAGAATTTTGACTGTTGAATCGTAAATTAAAAGTGAAGCAGGGAATGACGTGCATAACATGTTCCAGCCTTGCGTCGATAATTGGATGACTTGTCGCTCGTAATTTATTGCACATTTTTCTAATTTAATGACCCTTGTCTAATGATCAACCGAAAGGAAGGAAGGAAGGAAAGGCAAGGGTTGTGATTGTGAGTAATGTATGCAAATTTATGATATGCTAAAAAATCCTTGTCATTTCAAGTAAGAATATTTGAATTCATTTTCTGGGATTGTGTTACCAATGAGAAAAATTAAAATGATCAGAAATTATTAAAAAAAAAGGTTCCTCATGCAGTAAGTTTTATATAATAAGTATAGTTTCTGACTGGTTTTGTCTGCTAATGCGAACCTCATTTGTATAAAAGGTCAGCAGAGTCAGTCACAGTACGACGAAAGTGCAAGAGACTGAATCGTGGTGGGTTGAAATGAAACTTGGCTCGAATTCAACGGGAATTTCTTTCAATGGGAGCCCAATGTTTTCATTAGGTTTTCATGGATGACTGAACAACGCATAAACATGTACGCACCGATTTAGCACCTGTCATTCCCTTCCCTGTCACTGCAAATAAATTTGCCATAAAATTCTCAAGCATTTGGAGATTCAAGATTTGGATGTACCATATGATTCCTCCTACTCCTACTACTGTCTCATTTACTCTCATTGCTATTTACGTATCCTTTTTATCATATCGCCCACCACAGTTGATACATTTATTTATAAACTGTTCGGACCGAACTAAAAAATTTCAGATTACAATAAACGTTCGTTTTTCTCAAAATTTGTATGTTCCAGTCGTACTTTGATTTCCCCAAGAGAAAAACATCTAATCTATAAACTTATTACCAATTATTTTACGAAATTGATAAATTCTGACTGACTACCGCGTCCAAACCCAAATGAGCCAGACTTAGTCGGCCAAGAATTTATAAAATTATCTCCGTACCATTACCACGTACTATTTAAACACAGTTGGAGATGAGATGAGTGAGTAATGGAGTGAATGAATAATTACCTAGTACATAGCAGCGTAAAATGCAAAAATAAAGGCAATACGTAGTAATAGAGATAAATGTGGTTGTCATTTGTCGTTGCAGAGATGCGGGCTGCGGGAAAGGCTCTCAGTCACAGTCACAGGCAGACTTCTTGTTCCTGTCTGATTGACGCTATGCATTTATAATGTCTCAAATCACTGAGCTGCACTGTTATTGTTTGTTCTTCTTTGACAGATAATTTATTTATTAGATGGAGATGAATGCACATTAAGTCAATCCTATCACTAATCATAAACTTGTCAAATCTCAGGCCCACTGAGCCGAGACATGAAAAAAAGGATGTTTTGTCTGTCA
>WJEZ01001998.1:0-14915 GCA_009869925.1 Thalassaphorura encarpata
TTCCGAAAATGGCATGGCATGGCTGAAGCTATAATTTCAAATTTCATAGAATTGTGTTATCATTTCATTGCTTCTGATTTTGACGGCATTTCCTGTTTGCATAGAGGATCGTAGTATGCAGTCTGTATACTTTGGAATTTTGACGAATGTGCTACATGCTGATAATTAAAATTGGCCTGAACAATTTACTCCAGAGTTACAATTTAAATAGTTTAGAGAAGTTTCCTGCTTTCATTAAGATTTGGTTGGAGATTCTATTGATGTTTGGATTTCATTCTTTCATTTCCTGGTAGTTTTCCTCCAAGTCGCTTCTCAAATAATGACAAAAAGGCCAGATTAAAACTTAATAACCGTTAGACTTAGCTTTTAACAAAGTCCCTTGGCATATACTTCGTAGCATATTGTGACTTGAGTGGGTGATCCCTTCTAAGTTCTAATGTCAGGTCAGGTGTTTTATAATATTCTCAGGTTCTGGCGACTTGGATATAATACTGACTGACTTGACTACTGTTCAATTGTCCTTTTCGAGGGAATAACCTCATATTTTATTTATATTCTGAACTGAATGAATGGCAAATAGGATAAGGAGGACAAACCATGAAGCCATGATAGTCTGTCGCCTTCTTTGCCTTGCCCTTCCCTCATTTACCTTACCTGGGAGGCAAAACTACGCAAAAAGTGTTAATATTCAGTCTGAGAATTACACAAATACTTTGTTAGGATATGGAAGGGTCATCATTGATCATTCGTGAAGTACATGCTAGATAGAAATGCTACTGCCATAGTCGTTCAAGGCTAGAGCAAGACAATTATTAAAAGTTGCACATGTTACTAGACTGGATATCTTGATTCGGAATTCAACTTTGTGGCAATTTCCTGTTAGTGACTGGAACTGTGCAATGAATTGGGTTAAATTCAATAGTATTCAAAAATAAGTTTATAGAAATATAATAGAGAACAGTTTGAAGGATTAGAAATTAGGACTACAACATTTCATTGAGATTTGATGCAAGGAAATGAAAGGTTACAGTTTAAGTTTTAAGATCTCGCTTTCGTTCATGATTACTGTTACAAAATCTTTACAAGTACAAATGCTTTACAAAATTCTAAAAAGTCAAGAGTCACGAGTTGAAGCTCATTAGTCATTTTTACATATTATTTTGAGAAATCTAGAGTTAGTCAGATATACTTCGGGTTTAGGAACAAAATTGTAGAACTTTCTCCTCATGGAGAAAGTTCAACTTTCACCAGCCGGCAGTTTTACTTTAATATATAAGAAATACAAGGATCTAGTTTGATTTTCGCCTAGAACTTTAAGCTATGCTTTAATACATTCATCAAAAGGAAAAGACGTAATGATAAACGAATTTTTTATTTATTTTGTAGATATTCTAAATGAGACTGATTCACCAATGCGAGTTACGAATGGAAAGAGGAAAAGTCCGGCGACACCACAGAAGTCAAAGGTTAGCAAAAGAAGCACAGCTGACTTTGAAAGTCCGATTAAAGAAGAACCTGCCGTTGCCTCTCCACGACCGTCTCCATTTCCAACCCTGAGTTTTGCAAATTCTAGCGAAGTATGGGACCTAATGTGTGAAATGGACATTAAATATCAGAAAGAACCTGAAATCTTCAAGAATCACCCAGTCCTCAGTGCACAGATGAGGGCAATTCTTTTAGATTGGATTATGGATGTTTGCGAAGCCTATAATTTACACAGGGAAACCCTTCATTTAGCCGTGGATTACCTAGACAGATATTTAAGTTTGCATCGAAATATCATGAAAAGGCATCTGCAGCTTATTGGTAAGAACGTCATAGTGTTTTTTATATTTTGAGTTAGATCATTCTAGAATTTTTATTTTAAAATTCCAGGTATCAGCTGTTTGTTTATTGCAGCCAAAATTGAAGAGATTTACCCTCCCAAGCTCTCAGTGTTTGCCTATGTTACAGATGGAGCATGTACAGAGCTTGAAATCTTAGATATGGAATTAGTGATAATGAAAACTTTAAAATGGAAATTGACTCCAATCACAGCTGCAAGTTGGCTGAATGTTTACCTCCAAATATTGGGAATGCCTCCTTACAGCACGCGATCCTTTGATTTTATCCGTCATTCCCGTTTTCTTCGTGAACTTAGAGCTGAGGATTCCCGCCTCGTTAAACCTCATTACGCAGGGATAGACTATGTTCGTGCAATTAGGATTATTGACTTGACCTCCGTAGATATCCAGTCCTTAAGATTTTCTTATTCTACGTTAGCCGCTGCAGCAATCTATCATACGAAAGGTATGTAGATCTTGAATTGATTAGATTGTCGTTTTTTAGATTGATTAGTAATCCATATAATTTTATTATGAAAGGTCGGGCAGCAGCTCTTGCAGTAAGTGGATTTTCATGGGAACACCTCGGCCCTTGCGCTTATTGGATGGCACCATTCGCTCAAGTTGTTCGGAAGAATGACATTCCAGATGTACTTCCTGGCATAAACGGAATACCAGATGAATCACGTCATTTGATTCAAGCCCACTGTGTGACCCTACCTATGCTGGTAAGTGTTTTAAGTAGTTTTGCATCCCGATTATCCCTATAATGCCAATGCCCTGTTTTTCTTATTTTTCCAGGAACAAGTACAACAAATTGCTATGAAGAGTAAGATTTGTAGTCCCTTAGCTCAGCAAAGTGATGGCATCTTAACTCCACCCAGTAGCGGTGAAAAGCTGCGTAGTCAATAATTTGTGTGTGTTAATATAATTTTAATCTTATAAACGTGTGTCTACAGATTCTGAATAAAGTGATGAATAAAGTGTAATTTAACTAAATTTTGACATTGATAAAAATATGTCTATTGCATTATATGGATTTTTTAATTTGGGAATTCAAATGCGAGTTTATTATTGGTTAATATTAATATTGGGCACTGAATCCTTTCTCTTTTCTTTGGTAGGACAGATTGGATAAACTTAGTAGTAAATTAATGCATTATCGATGTTTTTTTATAATTATCATTAGTTGACAGGTAATGCCGAACAGCGAACAGCCCTTCAATGCCCGATCACAATTTTCACAATTACTTGCTACACTAAACAATTAACTAAATATTGACTATTAAACTGACAAATGCCCAGTACGAATTCCCAAAAGCCACTTGACTTGTCATAGAATTTCGGATTCGCATACGAAATCTAAACTAACATTTTCAGACTGCAAATTAGGGTGACAAACCAGACTTTCGGATGTTTTAAAATTAATTAAAACACTTTCCAATGCTCTCACAGTAAATAAAATATGGAGCTCCATAAAACTGGACTATCAACGTGTAGAGGCTTTTGGGCATCATGCGTTTTTTCATTTTTACTACACATTTCACATTTAAACGTCCATACATGCATATCCATAATCCATAGACATATCCAATCCATACGTATCCCTACACTTAATTACACTGCCTGGGTCTGCCTTGCCTATTGAATGTGCATGTGCATATTTATTTGCCATTTTTGTTTAAAGGAACCAAAGTTCGGTAAATAAAAGAAGTTTACACTGTCGACAATATAAATTCTAACGAAACGAATGGCATTCCTTGTCAGTACACTCAAAAAAAGATTGGTGTTGGTTATTACTTTCATTTCATATCGAATTACGCAATTTAAATCCACTCTCCTACTTGAACAACAAATATTGTACATTAGATGAAGCAAATTAAATTGTTTTTTGTTAAGATCATGTTTCTTTTATATTTTATGTACAATAAACCATAAGACTCTAGTGGAAAGAGGGCCACCACGCGAAGGAAATGGTCGAGATTGTGTGCCAGGAAGGTTCAAGTTAAATCCGACCTCAATTGACTCGCTAGTTTTCAACAGCATCCACTTCCTTGACTTGAGCCAAGGCCACCTGTAGGTGATGTTGGGCTTGTTGGCGAATGTTGTGGCCCAATTTTAATTCCATTCGCCTAAAACCAATTGACAAATCATATTTTAATATCTTGGCAATAAATGTTATGGAATTTGTGATTTTTCTACTCCAATTACCTCGTTATTGATGTCAAAAACTCCTTCCTGAATTTTCTCGTAGATTTCCTTAGCAGTATTGATGAAAGCCTCTTCCACATTAGCAGCGGTCTTGGCTGAAGTCTCCATAAATATCAGACCATGTTCTCGGGCAAATGTCTCTCCCTCCTCTTTCTTTACCTCCCGTCGTGACTCGAGATCACTGTGAAATGAGAAAAAAAATGTGGAAATGAATATAACATTAATTTCAACCTCTAGGGTGAAAGTGAATGGTTCAATTTGAGTAGTCATTACCTTTTGTTTCCAATCAGCATGATGACCATGTTAGAATTGGAATGTTGTCGAGCATCTTCAAGCCAAGTCGTCAAATGATTAAAAGTATCTCTGCGAGTGATATCATACACCAAAAGTGCACCAGCTGCTCCTCGATAATAGGATCGAGTGATTGAACGGAACGCTTCTTGTCCAGCCTAAAGATCACACAACATTCATTTATCTAATCATGTCTTAAAGTATGTCTCATTCCTGTGACTACTCAGAAACTGAATACAAATCGCGTCTCAATATTGCGCCTCTTTACTGAATTTTGAATGTTCACTAAAATGTTTAAAATAATACTAACCGTATCCCAAATCTGCAGCTTGATCTGCTTCCCATCAATTGTTATCATTCGGGCTCCAAACTCCACACCTGTTCCATGGAAAGAAAATATTAGCCACTATCATTATACTCAATTCTGTAAGTAATTAAAAACAGAATGAAAATCTCACCAATTGTTAAATCGTGCACAGGTTGGAATCTTTTATCAGTGAACTGCAGTAGAAGACATGATTTCCCTACACCTGCGTTTAGGATACAAATTGTTAAATATTAATTCTTTCTACTTAAGATTTCACCAAGTGTAAAATATAATTGAATAAATTCATACCCGTATCACCAATGATGATGTACTTGAAGAGGTAAGCGTACGACATTCTTAAATCCTGCCTTCAGTTTTCTGAACAAAGAGAAATAAAACAAATAATTCGAGATTTGAAAAATTCGTAACGTACAAACTATAAGAAACTAGAACTACGTAAGATGTAGTCATAAAGCACATGCAACTATCTCAGAAAATCAATTTGAGCAGTGCAATGAGCAATGAGGAATATGGATATCCTGCACGTGCAACATGACATAATGACAAACACACCAGATACGACGCAGTTGATCTGAATCGGGCTATCAGTCCCTAATGTGTGTCAGAGCTCAGCTGAAGCAAGAAGCAGACTGTCACAACAAATCCTGTACTGTCAAAATCCGAATTCGAACTGATAATTTCACATTAATTACATCCATCTATATCTTAGACGATCTTGCTTCTTGCATTCCAGTAGCGGAAATATTATGATGAGCCAGCATATGACGTAAGGGAAAGAAAAGCTGGAGATGTCAAAATGCAATTTTATGTCAACGTGTAATGTGCACATACATTCTGCACTTACACAAGCAGGAAATGACTTCATCATGTCTGTTCATAAGTTTAGATTTCTTCAGGATGAGCTTTGTCAGTAAAAATATGAGGAGTTTCGTTTGGAAAGAGAAAGCACAGGACCAAATCATTATTAAATTTATTATTACCAGACTAATTTTAGACTGTACACTTATTACTAGCAATCCTGTCTACAGTGCCATAATCCTACTTGCATGTCATTGTATGGTCAGGAATAAGTGAAAGTTCAAGATAGAGAAATCTGAGATGATAACACCTGCGTATCATTAATGTGTTATTCTGTGCTTTCTCTTCCTCAACTCCTTCTGCCTTTCCTCGTCCTCCCCCTTAAAATTCAACCCAAAGGAATTCAAATTCATGAACTAGCGACTAGGATGATGAAGTCATTTCCTGCTTGCAAGTGAAATGCAAGTGTAAAATGTATTGCATATAAATGATGTGCACATCGCAAGTCCTACATTAACATTAACAGGACAGTTATGGTGGGAATCGCTTGCTTTTCCCCGTGACTAATGCTGGTTCATCAATAATATTAGCTTAACCCAAAAGCAACGAACACTATACAACTTGTAGAGTTATTATAGAACGGAAAATGTTATATGATTATGAAATCTTAAATCTTGTCAAATGTGCGTAGGAGTCTCTATCACTAGTACCGTAATATTAGGATCGATATGAGGGCGAGTATAAGATTAGTACAAGTTACACAATGAGTCCGTTTCCGTTTGAACCCAGGTCCTAGCGAATATCAATAGGATAATTATAGTAAGAGCTATCAATTGCTAAGGTTCTGGTTTCTTCAGTCAAGACTCAATCTAACTTTGTGCACCTTTCTCAAAGCCGCAGACGTCAAGAAATTAGATAAGACTTCCGTTGCGTTCTAATGCAGTGCCAAGGCAAAGGCTGCGTGCTTGCCTACCATGCCGCCTTCTTAATTACCATTACATTAACATTAACACGTCACTTACACGTATTACAATATTTAATTTGTCTTACCTCAATTCAATCCAAATTATCGATTAATTCTTTTCTTCCTTGTTCTTGTCCAAAGTCGTACGTAATAGGGATGAGACGGTGTGTAATCAAATGACTCAGGCAGATTAATAAAAAAATGTCTCGTTCCGTTGTTTCACTTTGACTTGACGTAACTGCAAACTGCGATGCGACTGACTGAGATGAAAATGAAATTGGTTATTGGTAGTCAGTTGTGCTGTTATCTTCTTTTGTCTGTCGATAGTGTCGATTATACTTTTACTTGATCAGTTCTTTCTGTTTATCTCCGTCGTGGCCGTAGGTATGATTTGATTTTGAGGAGCAAGTGTTGCTACGTACGTACGTTGTTGATGATTGAACTAGAGAAGAAGTGAACAACTTTCCTTGTTGTTTCTCTCCATATGCGTAGTGTATTTATGTAAAATTAGGTGGAAGGAATGAATGACGAGCTAAAGCTGATGCTGAGCTGACTGAGCTGAATAGGGCAAAGGATGAAAACATGCGAAGGAGTCGTGCATGAGTCAGGAGCCCATGCCCAGGTACAGACTGAGGCTCAAGTCCCTATTCTACGCTTCACACCCCCAATCCATCCCAAGAGAAATACAGGGTGATCTCTTCAATTAAAAGTTTAGTTGACAAACTAATGTCATAAATTACTCTTGATTGGATGATGCANTGACAAACTAATGTCATAAATTACTCTTGATTGGATGATGCATAAATATTTTCTAACCATTCCCATTTTTCTGGCTAATAAGCTGACGGACAAGTTGAAACAGTTGGACAGAATACTCTCTCACTTTCTTACTTAAGTTTGCTCCCAGATAGGAAACATTTAACCTGACCTAACATAACTTACGTTAGATTAGGTTCATAAGGTTAGGAGTCAAAGAGGAAATCTTTCACCCAACCTAAAATAATTTAAGGTAGAAAATGCGAGCTATCCTTGTAGTCCAACTCATGAAACAATAGCATCAAGATGGATGGGATGACTGTATTACTACAGCCTACAGCCACAGCTGCAGCAGCTGATGCTGCTACATGAATGTTTGCATTTCGATGCATATCTGATAAAAAAATGATAAATCATGAGGTTGTAACACTGCAGCTAAAATACTGGGATCTCTCTTGACAAGAGATTAAGATAAAAGTAAGAATTTGTATTACTTGCTATTACTTACTACTCATTTTGTAAACAAGAAAAGTTTCCTACATATGTATGCCATGAGCAACATGAGATGACTGTATTGGGTTACCAGAAATTACATGTTTTCATCAGATGTAAGAGATCCTTAGTTATTATTACTTCTAGCTATTGTTACGCTATGATACTCAAACGGTTCGAAGCTTTGAGTTTGAACTTCAATGTATATAAACTTTGGTATACAAGAAATCAACGATTACCAGTTTTGCTTTACACCAGATACCAAATCTAATGCAACGGTATTAAATACATGAGTTGGTAAAGCTTCTAACGTAATTTTCATATATTTGTGTTATATCATTCATGAATTGGAAACACGAAACAAGAGCAAGTAGTAGTAAAACCATTGCAATCCCGTCCAATATTCGTTTCCAATTCCAATATCCGGATAATCAGGAATCGAAAGAACAATAATTTCCTTGGGTAATGTACACCCTGTACTATGCAATTGGAATGAATGACGATTCTACGACAACCCTACCCATTTCCTGTTCACTTTTCACTTGCTCTCGGACTTTTGCGGTCTTTTTATGAGGACAACGGGTGGGATATAGCGGAGAGAAGAATTTACAAAATACCACTTGTTTTAAGGAATTTCTATTTTGGTCCTTCCCTTGATAAGGAAGGGACGACAGGTGGACTTGAGGAGGACTGAAAAAGAAAGAATTTCATTCATGTGAACATTGATTTCAAAAGTCATGGCCATGTCCAAAACTCGTCAACTCCGTGTCGCCAGTCATGTCGAGGTCAAGAGCAAGGTGAGCAACATTTTTAATTGATAGTTGAATTTATTCGTCTTTAGTCCCTTAGTTGCAATTATTAGTTAAAACATGATACTCCATAGGAGTAAGTGTAAGTGTGTCTATTAATTTGCTACCATTTTTGACATTTGGCTAGAAGTTAAAAATTACTTCACAGTTTTATCATATCGACTCTTTGGCCAGAATCTCTATAAGATAGCACTAATGACAAAACTAATTAAGAAATATATGTATGTATTTTTATGACCAACTAATCTCCTTGTAATTTTCTAGTTTGAGGCGGAGTTTCGACGTTTTTCCATTGAAAGGAGTTCCAGACCAAGTTTCGAAGAGTTTCAAGCTCTCCTTGAAAAATTGCAACCAAGTGGATAGAATTCCATTCGTGATTAGCTACACGGATCCAAAGGACGGAGACCTCTTACCAATCAATAATGATGATAATTTTTCTTTAGCCCTGCAAAATGCACGCCCACTCCTTCGTGTACTTTTGCAGCGGAAAGGAAATTCTCAGACTGATTTTGGGAGTCAGTTTCAAAATAGAAATCGACCCTTTGGAATTTCAACTCTACTTACGCCTCGTCCAAAAACAACGCAGCATTTACTTACCATTTCAAATCCACAAGATTTCCGACAAGTATCTGCAATTATCGATGTCGATATTGTCCCAGAAACTTGTCGGCGTGTGAAACTACTAAAGCATCAAAATTCCGATAAACCCTTGGGTTTTTATATCCGGGACGGAACTTCCATTCGTGTTACTCCATTAGGATTAGAGAAAGTGCCAGGAATATTTATTTCAAGGTACTGATCAAAACTTAAGCTAAAATTCTGCTATAGTTGACATCCTAATAATTTTTTTAATTTTTAGACTTGTGCCTGGGGGTTTGGCAGAATCAACCGGTTTATTGGGTGTAAATGATGAAGTTCTAGAGGTCAATGGGATAGAAGTAGCTGGAAAAACGCTGGATCAAGTGACTGATATGATGGTAGCCAATAGCTCCAATCTAATCGTTACAGTTCGACCTGCAAATTATCAGTATCTAACTCCCAGAAGGGGTTCATTGACTAGAACATCACAAATATCTGCTGGTTCTCATTTATCTGGAAATTCCCAGCAATCCGGATCGGATGACGACAGGTAAACAAATGATTAATTATAATTTTTATTTGACATAAAAATTAGTAGCCGCTTGGGAATACAAGCATTTTTTTTATTATTTGCAGATATGACCAAGATGAAATTAGGGATTTGACGGGTGGGATAACCCTAGACGAAAGTGTCCCTTTAGCATCTAATCATACGAATGACGAATTGCATTTGTAGCATTTCATACAAATTGCTTGGTTTTAGATTTTACACCTGTTTTTTGTTTTATGCTTCAGACAGCTGCTCGATCATTTTAACGTGTCTGCTTTTTTAATTTAAGTTTTAACCTGACGCAAGTTTTTTTATCATAACAAAACAAATGCATGTTCTTTCATTTTAAAATATTTCGGCCCTTTGTAATAATGATATCTGTGAACGAATTTTTGAAATTGTTATACCAAAGTACCACGTACGTAGAATTTTAAATGTGATTGGGATTGGGATTATTTAGGATTGTCAAGTTTGGGAGGTAGCAAGCAAAATGTCTTAAGTTGACTGTGGGTGGATCTGAGGACATGAAAGTGCTAACAAGTGCCTTTTTCCGTATACTTCCGTACATTCCAAGCTTAGGGAATCCTTTAGGATTAAAGTAGACAATCATTAAGACTACTCGACTTGTAAAATCGAGTTTTTATACTCTTGGACTTCTGTATTTTTATTCAGAAAAAATTAAATAAATATTCATGTCATCAAATGAACTTGGAATTTTAACTTGGAACTTATTTTGGCTTTACCATACAATCTCCGTCAGGATATCGAGCATAATACCGGTTTTTGAGATCTTCTTCAACAAGATGAACTCCTTCTAATTGATTGCCTAAAGTCATCCTGTGAAATTGTTAAGGAAAGAGTTTAGTTGGCAGCATTTTGCATGTGATTTTCATTTTACTCACCAATTCGGCTGAACATTATGCGGTCGTCCGAACAATTCAATCTTCCTGGTCCCTGGAGACAAGCGTTCAATGATTCCATACACTTCATCTGGTTTATGACTTGTGGCTCGAACTTCTGCGACAATGATGTCAGCATCCAAACCCCGATTTATGGGTGGATTACCTTTCATTCCAACTAAGCAATGCTCCTTCCCATGATTGAGCCAGTGACCTAGTAATTAAATGGATAAATTTAGTTTAATTCCAAAATTTTGCCAAGTCTAATTTTACCCGTTCTTCCAGTTCGAATAATTCTCTGGAGCTGATTTGTCTTGACCCAGATAAGCTCATCTACGCGTTCATAGCCCCACAATTGCAGGCATTCCCGACCCAACTCCATGGCTCTGAAAGAGAAAAATTAATAACTAAACTAACAAATTAAAATCAAAATTTACCTTCCCGTAACCCAAAGAAATATTAGTCCTTCATCCTGTAATGCTGGAATATTCAAATGTCTCATCTCATCATCAGACAATGTCCCGTAAGGAAGTTCCATGTGAATGTCCTGAAACGTAAGATCAAAATGTGTGTAAGTCATCTTAATCTAATTAATTACGCATTGCTAATTAAATTACCCAAGGTGGATCAGCCATGATCACACTGAATTTTCCAAGAACAGTCATGTCAAAAAATCGTAGGTCACAGTGAACCCATTGTGGTGGATGAAGCACTGTCACTGAATTTGCAACATCTGCAATTGGTTTTTCAGGTGAGTCTGATTTATTTGACTTGATAGATGCGGTACTTGTGTTGACTTTTTCTGAGTCAACTTCATAATGTACATATCTTGATAAAAAAATTATCTATTAATTTTTGCTTGCTTAATTTAAATGAACCTATAGGAAAGCTCTCTTACTTGCAGCTTTCCATGTGAAAACAAGTGTTTAGAAATGAACAATCCCCAAGAGATTCATCTGTATGAACCTGGATTATTTTTCGGAAATGTAGTCGACTACAAGGTTTATTTAGAGGGGTCATTCTTCGGCATTCACTTTTGGTTCCATGAGGACAAAATTCTTGGACGTTTGTCCCACCTTGAGATCTGAATTTTGCTGCCAGTGTTTTTTCTTTAGCGGTTGGCCTACTCAGCAATTCTAGAATTTCCTCCCCAATTCGTTTGTGTTCTTTTTCTTTTGTGGAGGCCAAAGACAGGAGTGACTGAACCACAAAAACGAAATAAAATAAATTCCATTCCATTTCCTAAAAATAAAAATGAATTTACCAGAACGTCATTATCATCCTTGGATTTTTTGTCATCTGAAGCTCCCGATCCTTCGTCTCCTCTCTCGTTGAGGCTAACAACATCGTTAGCTGAAATAGGAATTGTAGTCATTGGAAAATTTGAACAATTGTAATATTTTATACGAGTATAATATATACCTCTCCTTTTTCTCAAGTTGGAGTCAGATGTATTTGTGGAATTAACCATTGCCAACAACTTCGTATGTTCAGAGGAAATAATTTCAAGGGAAAGTCCACCATCGGACGTCTTGTCTTGAATACTGGAATTATCAGAATGAATATATGTGATGATTATCGGCAACAAAAACTACAATAACGTACCTAATGAGTTGTTGAACAGCAAACTTTTGCAAAAGGTTCATAATCTGCTCGTGGCTGACAGATTTCCCTAAATCCTTTGATACTGTATTTTGTAATTGTTTAGAATCAGCTGGAAGAATGAGTGTTACATCTGATAAACATCTGAGGAGAGATTCTTCATAGGATGTGGACTCTTCTGTGGTAGTAGCAGCATTATCAAGATCTGAAGAAACTATTGGACCAATACTACTAGTACTACTACTTCGCAAAGTCGAAGAAGTTTCTGAAGATTCTGATTTGATTTGAGGAGATGACGATGTGAGAGACGGCGACGACGTTAGAATGTCTTCAACTTCTTTTTTTCGCTCTTCAACTCGACGTCTTCGACTGTCACGTTTAAGTTTGAGTTCTTGTAGCTCGGCCCAAGCATCCGCTGATGACATTTTATTCTACAAACCAAAATTGCACTAGAAATACAATAATTTCTGGATATTAGATTAGAATTTAACATACATTTTAATGTAATACTTTAGTCGGACTTACCAATACTGCTGCTGCTGCAAAAATAATACTAAAAACCCAAGATCGTCAGTTGTTGAATGTTGACAAACTAAAAAATTGTATTAATTCCAGAAAATTAGACTTATCCCGGCTTCTCGCTCTTGAATTTTGAATCGGTGGTTTCTGTGTATCGAGATGGCGGCAATGGTAACAGCGACTTTCTCTTGTCTTCTGTCATCGTTTTTGACTCTAGAATCTTGATTCTGGAGTTCTTGGCTTCACTTCACTGTACACAAATTTAGTGACAGTGACCCTTGACCTGCCTTGGCATTCGTTGATTCATAATCAAAATATACCTGGTTTAAGAATCATCAAAATAATTACGTGAATGATCATTTTGTCAATTATCAGTCACGTACCTAATATATGGTGAATCAGGATTTAGATAGGTATAATAGATAGATAATGGCTTTATTTATTCGGTCAATCTTGTCAGGGTTAACTGTTATAGAATTCAACGATTTTTATTGACTGTACGCAAAAACTGAGTGAGTCCGTACTGTAAATTCTAGTCGTAGAGTCACACGTGGAGAAAATGTTTTGTCAGATTTATTTGCTCCGTTCACCATATGTTGGGAAAGAATTTTTTCAGGAGGAGTGAAACAGAGAAAGAAAGGAGGAGGTGGAACTTTACCTTGATTTAAAATGACAGGCTGATGAGTGATGGGTTGAATTCGTGACGAGATGTGTCACACCTGCCATTAACCTGGTCTGGTTCCAGGAAAAGAAAAGGAAATCAGGTTCATACAGAAAAACTGTTTTTAGGCTCAATTTAATGAAGAGTAGTTAGTAGTAGTGATTTTATGCCATGGCATGCTACGGATACTCACACTGGTAGGGCCTAGGCCAAATATTCTTCTACTCTAAGCGTCTAAACCTCCCGATTTGTTTGCAGAGTCAATACGTTCTCGTATATAAAATAAACTTGGAGAAAGTCAAGGGAGGAGTCAAGACACGTCAACGGAAAAGAAACATTTTATCTTGCCAATTCCAAATTCTGTTCACGATCCTATTACTTTTACATTTATTCTCCTTTTTCCACATAAAATAAAATCTACCTTTGGGAACTCGTCTCCATTTTTACTATTATGGATCTTTCTCATTCCAAAGGGACTCGTGCTGCGGGTGCATAGCATTCAGTACTACAATAGAATTTTCTCAATATTATTTCATCTCCCCTTATCCAGCAGCACATGGTTTAGAAACTCGCATGTTTTACTTTAATTCGTCAAATATGTTATCTTCCAATCACCCGTCTCACTCTAGTAGACTCTACAGACGGACTAAATCTCACCGTCACTCAATTCGCCCACGAACGACGACCATAAAATAACGTTAAACTAATGCACACGAGTAATATTTCCTCTTCTGTATCCGAAACATTTGTCGAGTCGACCAGACCAACGGTTTCATCAGTATGCACAGTGCCATACTCCGAAGAATGTAAACTACCCGGATGAATTACAATCTCAATCCATCCATCTGTCATAAATTCGTCACTAATTAATTATTTCTAGGCAACCACAGCTTTTCAAATGTGTATCATAGTTCCAGACATTATGATAAAGTCATTTATTGCATTGCTCCTGCTGGGCAAGCTAATATTTTGTGACATTCTTATCTCCATTGCCCTTGTCCATGTCCACGATATAAATCTGAAGGTTCTTTCGATATTTCAATAGGAGACACGTTAGGGCGGAGTTTACAATTTTACGCCTGGAAAATTTTTAAATGCGCAGTACGAGAAAAATTTGTTATGTACGGCATATTTCGGACGAATAGGCATGATCTACTAAAGTTTTCAATATATCAAATTACGCGATTTATTTGGAAGACCTGGAAATAAATCTCCCATTCTTCTGCTTGACTTTGACTTGAGAAGACACTTGAGCTTTGAAGATTTGTAGTTGTACTCGTTAAAAACTTGCATAAATCATTAGATGGAAATACCCAAAACTTCTTAAGGTTGACAAACTTATGTTTTGTAAACAATGTCGTCTTCGTGCTTTCTCTCCCCTAAGTCCTTCATGTTTTCTATTTCTCCTTGATCTGCTCAAAGGATCAGATTTCTCAGAAGGATTTGTTACATTTAGACAGGGACGAAACAATTCGTCTTCACTTTGAAATTGTAAAAATCAATACAAAACATAATAATACTTTCTTCGAACGTTTTATTTCATGTAAAAATAAAAAGGATGCTGGAAACTACAAATACTAAACATGGCTCGTTCTTTTACTTTAAGTGAAAGTCTCTTTTGTTGCTCTCACCA
>WJEZ01001999.1:0-14914 GCA_009869925.1 Thalassaphorura encarpata
TCTAAAAAGTTAGTGGCAAATAATCGTGAATTAGTTTCATCCAATGGAATTCCATATCCTCATCTCATCATCATCAAATGTATTATGGGAAATACCGACCAAAAACTCTATCTTGCCCCATTGCCCCGTAGACGGATCGGTTGTTAAGTGAAGGATGAATTCAACTGAACACACAGATCTTAAATTCCAATTCCACCCATATTCCTCAGTTTTTCTTTGAATAAATTCTGAACTATGATCATTCAGTTCACCAACGCATGGGTTTTTGATATTTTGACTCATTTTGAACATGATAATTAAGATTTATCCGAACTAAGGTTCTAATCCGTAAACGGCGTAATATGATAGTGGAAATGAAAAAAAAACTTCACCGCAAATCTTGCCGTGACTGCGACAGTCTTGGTCAAAATTATAGCAACATAGCATTAATAGAAATGAAGTCAAATTTACTTCTGATTAACGACGCACTAAAATAAACTATTGTTTGCACTTGTTTTCTTACGGCTCAAACCTACTGTTGCAATTCCTAAGTTTTCCTCTCAGGTGAAAGAAACTTGGGCAATTGCATCACACTAGTATTTAACACAAAAAATCATTTTTATTTTCCAAATATTGATCAAGAACTCTGGAGAGATTTGAGATGAAGAAAAGGTCAAATGTGATCCATCACCCAAATTAAACCTATTGGCTACCAAAGAATTTTTAAACACATCAACTAAATACAACTAAATATTTTGAATAAAACTTTAATTTCTTAATCATGGAAGCTTTTATTTATTGCAATGCATTATTTTTAGTTGTTCTTTCTTAGGGTTTGACAATTGAAAACTCCACATTAACCCTTTGTTAGAGCATCTATTATTAAACGAACTACACATACACACTGTTGTATCTTAATGCCTTATCCGTTCATACTTATCTTTCCTGGGATTAGGGTTGAGCAGGTAGGTAGGAAGGAAGATTATTTTTAATCTTCATTTTGAGTAAACGGGTTTTATTGTAAAGTTCCATTCTATCTTTTGCTGGNTCATTTTGAGTAAACGGGTTTCATTGTAAAGTTCCATTCTATCTTTTGCTGGACCTTAGCCAAGAAACACCTTGAAAAATCAGTTATAAAGCCATCTTAACAATATATTTTTTTTTAACCTTGATTTGGTTCACGGATCATCAATTAATCCAAATGGACGCTACTGGAAGAGAGGTAACACATTTAAAAATTAAAAACATTATAATATTTCAAAGGTCATAGTTTGACTCACCGTAGTTGAAATTATGACAATTTTAATAAATTATTCTTCATTTCACTCAGCCAAGCAATGATTGAATTATAATAAATTTCTGATAAATTACAGGAACGCAATTCATACATCCCAAAAATTGAGCATCTACCTTCAAATTGGGGAGATGAAAACAAACGCTACTTTTCCACGAAAAAGTTAGTAGACTTGTCAAACGACCATCTTAAATATCTGTTGAGGGGATTGGGTTGCGAGAATTGGTTTAAAGAAAATACGAACAAGAAGGGTTTGATTCATTTGGCTTACAAGGTAAGACTAACTACATTTTTAAAACTAATCAAATACACGATACAATGTTTAAGGCTTTCAGCTAATGCCATGACTCTGACTTTCTTTTATAGAAACTGGAATTTGAAAGAGAGGAAGAAAAACGGAGAGTGGAGGCGGAAATAAGAAGAGCCATATTTAATGCCCAAATGGCCCATATTCGTGATCAAGCGGACTATATTGATGAATTTGACCTTGCACTGGTACGTTTTTCCACTAGCAGATCTGCATAGGCGATGGGATAGTAGTTGCGGTTTGGATTGTGTAGTTTAATTTTAATGATGAACTCTCACTACCGAAAACCATCAGAACTGGTATGGCAGATAAAGTAATTAAGAGCCTTTGCAAGATATTTAGCATGACTACATTTTCTATATTTCCAACTAACCCTCAAAAGGTGTTCGCATGCACATGGTTCGCAATTATTTTAACGGGTGGAATGTTTCTTAGCTGCCTATCTTAGTTGACATTGAATGCATGATAATTTGATTTGGTTTTGCACTTTACTCATCTTTTCTCACTTTGTATTTCATGGTACAGTCTTTTAGTTTCTGTCCTTTTTCTTTCCGTTTCATAAAAGTTGGAAAGTTCATCTGGAGCTGAAGGACAAACTACACAAGAGCAGCCATCAACCAGTAGTGCTCCAAAATAATTCACCAATTCTGAAATGAAATTCTGAAAGCCCCTCTTATAATTATGTTAATTCATAGATAACAATGCATGATTAGTAGGATTATAAACGCGTCAAAATTGTGTCCATCTAATTTTTAATTCCATTCTGTATGACACTTCTACTAATTTAATGAGTCACTTAAACTTAATTTCAACTCTAATGGTAAGGATAGCCAATTTACTGGTTACATAATTTTGCATAACTTTTTGGAATTTTGGTACAACATTTTTCTATGGTTCTTTATTTGAAACTTCAGAATTTACGTGTTAAATTCCACGCTGATTTTTTCGTTCTATTTATCAAAGTTTCTTTTCTTTTGTAAATCAGGTATTAGGGAAAAATCCATTACGTACCAATTTGTTTGAGTTTCTGAGTCCATTCGAATATCTTTATTATTCTAAAATATTAAATTGCCAAGCGTGTCTCATTACTCTTAACAACTTGGAACAATAATAAATCTAATGCAATACTTGTTGAGAATTGTTGACAATCTGATTTTATTTCCTAAATTTTTGTTTACAAAAAAATAATTAACAAATCCAGTCTCTGCATTGCATTAAATTATCCGTACTCTGCATTCTGTAGCCAATCTGCATAATTGAGGTCAAGGGTCAACTGAATTTCATTAATTAAATGGGACAATAGACCCATTCTTTGATATCAATCTCATCTGCTCCCATTGCCATTTCTCCATTCTCATCCTCAGTTTCAAATGATAAATAATTGCTTGTATTTTCAAGTTGTCCCGGATTTTCCACTTCCATTCTATTGAATGTAAAAAAATAATTAGCATAAAATTAATTAACTTTATTGAATTGTGAAATTTTGGCTTACTCGGAAGAGTCGTTGTCTAGTCCAAGAATTTCTTCGTCTTGACCTTGAGCTTGACCTTGCCATTGGTCATCCTGATTGTAGTCATTGCTGATGACCTCGGAAGTGATGACTTGCGGCTGCTGCTGAAGTTGCCCAAATGACCTTGACCTTCGTTTAAAGTCCTTATTGAGCAAAATAACACGATGCGTAGTAGTAGATCCTTGGAAAGATTGAGTCAATTCCTCATAGGTGTCAAAGGTCAGTTTTGGATTCGATTTTCTTGACCTTTTCACAATCGGGGTCACTCGTCCTTGTCCACTTTCGTAAATAATCTCAATGTCATCCTCTTGGCCCACTTCTTCCACTTCCATTTCAAACATCCCGCGTCGTTTATGAGATGTTGACCAATGAGATTCCAATTCTGACCAAGAAGAAAAGGATCGAGTGCATTTGACACAGACGTGAGAATGAGGTTGAACCATGAGCTTGCCGTTCGTATTCGTGACCTCCTTGACCTTGACCTTAGTGGCTTTGACCTTATTAGACGAACCTTTTGGTCGACCTCGACCTCTGGCAGTGGAAATGGAAGTAGGAATCGTTTGTACTTTTTTTGGAATTTTCTGGTTGACCTTGACTTTTTGTTTGTGAAACATTCGCAAATGTCTCTCCACATCAGATACCCTCGTATATTTCTTCACACACTTTGGGCATTGAAAATTTCTAGAAACTTTGGTAATTTTTTCATTTTCATTCACGTCAATCTCAATAATGTCGTCGTCCTTTGACGTCTGACCTTCCCCTGATGGGGAGCTAATTGGTTCAATGACTTTGGATATTTTGTGTATATTTTTTAAGTGACTTTGAACTGCGCGTCGAGACAAGAACTTAATTCCACATTCTGGGCAACGGAAACGAGAAGCTGCGCTTGCTCTTGAGCTTGCACCTGGGTCAGGGGTCGCGGTCACCTTCTGTCCTTGTCCTTGGCCCAAAGATTTCAAATGCTGAGTCAATGCAAAGAGTGTCCAATAAGTTTTGTCGCAATGGTCACACTCAAATAATGTCATCGTCCTCATCTACAACCTTTGACCTTTCACTTTCCCCTGATGGGGGGCCAGTGCTAGTGCTGTTGCTGATAGTAAGTTGAATTGGTTCAATGACTTTAGATATTTTATGTGTATTTTTCATGTGACTTTGAACTGCGCGTCTGTAGAGGAACCCAATTCCACATTCTGGGCAATAGAAACGAGAAGCTGCGTTTGCGCTAGGGCCTGCGCCGGCGCCTGGGTCAGGGGTCACGGTCACCCTTTGTCCTTGTCCCAGCGATTTCAAATGCTGAATCAATGCAAAGAGTGTCCAATAAGTTTTGTCGCAGTGGTCACACTCTAACCTTCCGGTCCCCCCGGGGGTTAGACGAATCATGTGTCTTCGAATTTTCTGATCCAAAACCAACAATCGTCTTGACCATGGAAGTTGAGTTTGAGGGAAATGTATGGGTCAAATTCACATGTTTGTAAAGGTGGGGATGAGATGGAAAAGTCATGGGGCATTTTATACAAGGGATTGGGCGAGGGCCAGGGGCGTCGCCCTTGGTCGTTTTAGGCTCTGCCTGTGGTTTCTGATTTCGGTTAGGGGGACGTCCACGCATTGACTGAGTTATGACTATGGGCGTATTTTTCTTCAAGTTCTGTTGAACTGTGACCTTTGGGGCAGGCAGGGCAGGTATTACCCCTGGGGGAGGTGAAGGAGGAGGAGATTTCATCCATTCTTCAATCACATCGTCACTGATTCTGGCCGTGGCTTCAATCTCTACAGTTTTTTCTCTTTCCTTCATTTCCTCTTCTGTCATTTTCCGTAGTTGCCCAGTCAATTCATCCAAGGTCATCAACTCATCATTCTGACCTTCACCTTCGTCATTCATTTCAATTTCATCAGGCTCAATAGGGTTAAAGATTGGTTGATCCACCCTAAAACATAACATTGCATTACCATTGACATATTTATAATTTTAATTGATTTGAAAATCAAAAATTAGTTCAGTTTCAGTCACTCACCTTTCTGTACAATTTTCCTTTAGATCTGAGTTTTTATTTTGACATGCTGCTTGGCCTTGAGCTTGGCCCAAATCCAAGGCCTCTGCTACGTCACCTTCTTCAAATAGAAGAGAAAAGTCTTCAAGTACGTCCACCAGGCTCTGACCTTGACCTTGACCTTCCATGACTGATGACTCGGTTTTAGCCCTAGCTTTCCTTTGCAATCACAATCTGACAGGACAGAAATATGTCAAAAATTTAAAAATTAATTTTGTATACATACAAACAAATAAAACCAAATTGACATTGACACTCACCAATCGTACACTAACTTAAATACCTTGGATTGACCTTGACTCTGACTGTTCAACATTCTTTGTAGTTTGTTTAGTAAATTAAATTTTCCAAAGAGGAAATTAGAAATCAATCAAATTCATTCACAATTCAAATTCATAATTGAATTCAATTTACTCCCGCGGCTCGGCGGGAATTGGTGTACCAAGTTACCCCATCTCTCCAAGTTAGCCTCCTCAAAGTTCAACAAATAAATTGATGATTCCACAATATTTTTTTATTAATAATGTGTAGCGTAGCCGTAGTTGTAATTTAAATTTTGACATGATTAATATCTTAGAATTTAATGTTTAAATGATAGTCTCTTCGTTTGTTTCTCTCATCTTTTCTCTTTTCACACACACGACACGTACATACGTGGACGTGGACATAGCATAGCACACACGTTCACTTTTCTTCTTCATAGGATTAATTAATTATGTATATATAATGTAATCATGCACAAGGGCATAAATTAAGACGAATATGAATCCCAATCTTAATTAATAAATCTAATCAAGCAAATTTTTTTTTTTGGTTTCTTTCTACATTAGTTAAGTTTAGTAGATATCTGGGCATTTGCTCCATTCTTGTTTTTCCTTGCATTTCCAATATTCTCCTGTGAATACATGAATCACATTTCCAGTCAGTGGGTCTTTTTCTTGAGTGAACCATTTGGGTACGTAGGGGGGAATGGGTTGACCTGCAGCAGCTGCCCTTTCTGCCTCTGCTTCTTTTTCCCTTCGCACTGCCCTCTGCTTTTCTTCAATCCTTATTTTCTCTGAATTAGCTTCTTCCCATGCCCCTTGTTCCATGAGACGTTGATCTGGTCTTCGACGAGAGTCTGTAGGGGCAACGCCCTCTTCCATTTCATTCAGTTGACATGCCAGCTCTGTAAAATTATAATATTTTTCTGACTCTGGCGGTGGAAGTCGACGAACCCAAAGGAGCTTTGATGGACCTAATTCTAAAATAGGCTTTCCAGAACTTCCTTTTTCTGGATCTTTTTGCTTGAGGACTTCACAACCTTCCATACGAGCATCCCATGTGCCATTCAGTACGTATCTACATAAGCGGGAAATTCAAAAATATGAATTGACGCTGGCTGGCGCGTAGGCTGGGTTTAGCTGCTAGTGCAAATAAAATATTTTTTTTTTACCTGATTCTTTCTGATTTATCCATGATACACCCTGTGACCTTCCTCTGGACATCTCTATTAAAATAAGAGTAAGGGACGTATTTCAAATGACATTTGTCTCCAGTCGTATGATTCACAATGTCCATTTCTCCATGTTGATCAACCCATAATTTACCAACGATGATGTTATGGACGGTCGTTGTCACTTTACGCCAAGTGTAATGATTTTTCCCAATCATCAAATGTGCAATCCCAAGCGGAATGATTTGTAAATATTTTCCACGGAATTTAGAACTCATTGTAAATTCTTGCCAACAAGACCAACCGCGCCCCTCACAGTACTGCGCTGCCATGGGGGGATGATGACTCACTTGTTCATTCACACAGCGCCAACCGTAGTCTTCCGTCCGGTCACATTCAAATGTTTCCCCTAACAGGGGATTAAATGGTTTTCCAGTCCGTACAGCCGTCGTTGCATAAGATGAGACGGTGAATGCAGCCACGTGACTCAACTGCTCGGCTGAATCTGCGCATCGCGCTGCGCTGTCAAGAATTTCTGAATATTCAAAATCCTCTGTGAATCTCTGAAGCATGGACAAAGGTTCGGAGAAATTGACGGGCAAAGGAATTTTTGTCAAATCCTTTCCAATGCAATTCTTCATAATGGACCAAAGGCTCAGAGGGTAGTTGGGTTTGTCATTCACGCGCTTGCGCCGAGTTCTTCTGGTAGCTGTGTTGCTGCTGCTGCTGGTAGTGCGCACAAGTGCGCTTGGTTCTGCTGCGCCTGCGCCATCTGGTTTTGACTTTGATCGTATGCACCTCACAGTTTGACTTCCTCCTTCAGCACTTTCGTCTTCATTGTCATTTTCAGAGCCAGAGCCAGAGGAATGTTTACCCTCAGGGGAACTGGGCACTGCCCCTGGGCCTTGCCCTAGCCCTGGGCGATCCCCCACAGAAGAACGACGAAATGGAACATCAACTGTAAATTCACCCAATCCACCTTCTGACTCGACTGCGTCGTAAAAATCAGTTTCATCATCATCTGAAGAAGTGGCATGAGGAGGTGGGGAAGACTGCGCATGGGCATGCGCGTGTCCATGTCCATGCCCATGCGCATGAGCATGAGCATGTGCTCCAGCAGCTTCTTCTAATCTCGTATGTTGTTTAGCCAATTCTTCTACAACTCTTTCCAATCTTTCTCTTTGTTCTTTTTCATATTGAATTGCCTTTTGCCATTTACGCCCTTGGGCCTGAGCAGTTTTGACATATTCTGTGCAGGCATTGATCATGGCTGTGGAAGTAATACGGAAGAGTGTAGCTCGTTCATTCACAGCCTTCACCTTTGACACGGACAGTTCTGGATTTGCAGCACCATGCGCATGCGTATGCGCGGAGTCAAGAGCTTCTAATTCCCCTAGCGCTTTTTGCAGCGCAGCCCCATGTTTATTAATCAGCTCACAACATGTTTGCATATCTTCTAATTTTCCACTCAACATGCGAATCACATTTTCAACTTCTGTATGTTCAGGCGCAGGGGCAGAAACTTGGTCAAGTTCGTCTTGATCTTCTGATTCCATTCGACGAATTGCCTTCGCCTTGGCCAACTCTAGGGCCGTCACCCAACGTTGACGATCAACTTCTGAAGAGGCACGCAAATGAAAAGTCAACGTAGCTCCATTTGAGACGACCAAATTCCAAGAATCTTCAATGTGAATAAATGCTCCTAGGAGGGAAATTGACCCACGGCATGTGTGGGTCACTTCTGCTTGATTCCGATAATAAGACAAAACTCCATTTGATAGGACAAACCAACGTTTTTGATAGCCTTTCAAATAATTTGTCCATTTATGAAGCCATCCTTTCATTTCTCCACCTTCCTTTTCACCACTGCTAGTGCTAGTGCTCGTACTCATTTTCAACCTAATTAGCCAAAAAAAAACAACAATTAATTATCAATTTACACTAATTTTAATTTTACATCATTTACATGCGGCATACGTGCCAAAAAATGATCATTTAACTCAATTTGTGAATAAAAATGAGTAAATGAGTAAATTAATTACCAAAATTAGAGTTGAGTCTGAAGTGACTTTAATTTTATGTCAAGTTTCTTCGTAGGTCTATGCCAGGGGATGGGCTCCAGCCACTTTTTCCTATTAATTACAAAATAAAGTCAGTTAATTAATTACATAATAGGAAATGAAGATAACATAACGCAATCTCATATCATTGCAACTTATAAGGAAATGAAACATGTTGAATTGGATTAGGAAAGATTAACTAGCGTCAAGTCAAGTGTTAATGAATGACGTCATCGATCGAATAAAACATAATTTTGACTGTACTACTTACTTACTTTTCCTTGTCGTGTTTTTTAACCCAGAAAAACCAAATGAAAGAAAAGAAGGGAAAGGGTAAAATGCAAAATGAATCCTTGTTCTTTTGTTCTCGCGTCGTGAGTTGATTTGGTTAATTACAATTTTATTTTGACTCTGAATCTGATTCCATTGCTGTCCTGATTAAATATTTTTGTTATCTTTGCCTTTGCTGCTGCGGACTGCGGAGTGGATGGAAATACTTGAGATTTTGAATTTAGCCGCTACTCCACCTTTCATCCTTCCCAAAGTGCCCCAGACTACAACACAGATGGCGGAAACAGTCTCTTTGTCATTTTATTTCATTGTCAACACATGAATTTAGTTTTTTTTTGTTCTGAATAAATTAACTTAAATTAAATAAATTAAATTGACTAGATTAGATTAAACTTGTTTGGCCAGAAGTGCCCAGTTGTTTGGATGATTGTATGAGAGTAAAATTGGTAAATGCAGAAGGAGGGAATAAGCATGAGGTTGAATCGTTGTTGAAATTGACATCCATTGTTGCAAATAAATCATAGACTCATCTCTTGTCAAATTACTTCCGTTTAGTCCACGCATGTAACACGCCTGCGCAGCAGCAAATCATTAGATTAGACTTGTTTGGCCAGAAGTGCCCAGTTGTTTGGATGATTGTATGAGAGTAAAATTGGTAAATGCAGAAGGAGGGAATAAGCATGAGGTTGAATCGTGGTTGAAATTGACATCCATTGTTGCAAATAAATCATACAATCATCTCTCGTCAAATTACTTCCGTTTAGTCCACGCATGTAACACGCCTGCGCAGCAGCAAATCAAATATTAAAATTAGCCACTAAAAACATTTTCAAAAATTTAATTGCTTACAAATTTCAACTCTTCATTTTTTAAATTGAAAATTCCATAGCGCAGAATCGAAGCATCCATGACGGACAACATGTACGCATGCTCGTACAGTCTGCTTCTGCGCAGAAGCCAATACGAATGAATCCCAAGGGATTTACACAGTCTTTTCTGCAATCAAATAAAAATTAGACACTAAATAGTTAATTAATTAATTTGTTGATACTTACAGCATGTGGACCATGAATAGCTTGTAGACTAAATGCATCAGATTCAAATAAATGTTTAATTGCCATGATTTGCCTCGTAGATGGATGACTTCCACTTCCTAATTTATTCAGCACATCTTGAGCCAATTTTTTTCCTTTTTCGTCTCTTACGTTGTCCTCTGCCAAGGATTTTTGTAAATGACGAAACACTGGACGATAATTAATCATTCGCAGCCGTTGATTTTCAATCGCAAATTCAAATCTTTGCTGTAAAGTCCAAAAATGTGAGGATAGCAATTGTCGGGGGAAATAATATGCGATTGGGAAAACGAGATATTGAGCCAGAGGCAGGGCAGAAAATAAAAGGACAGGGCCAACGCGTATCATATCCTTTGGCATTTGGAAATAAACTTCCAATTCTTTGAGTTCTAATTTCTTGAGTCCAGAATCAGATGGGCTAANTAATTTCTTGAGTCCAGAATCAGATGGGCTAAGTGCAACTTTGGTTTTAATGGCCAAATAATCCTTGACGTCGCCAAGAAAATCCTTGAATCCGACTACAAATACTTTGTAAACTTGCATTGTTCCAGGGAATTTTTTAACGAGTAATTCTTGATATTTTTCAAGGAATCTTAAAAAACGATTTCCAATTACACCCACGACCTTGGCCTTTGGATTTGCTTCTGGGGGGATGAACATCGTCTTGTTTTGATTTTCCTTTTCCCCAGAAGTAGAGGAAGAATTTGACGTCGACCCTGAAGAATTTTCAGTCCTGCTTTTACTTTCTTGTGGCAAAGGTTTATGTTGGTGTTGACTCTGACTTCGGCACATCAAACTAATTAATTGATCAACAAATTAATTAGAAAGTCAAAGAAAAATTGAGAATATCTGACCTGCACCTGGATGAAAATTGAAAATGTCTTGACCTTGTCCACGGAAGTTCATTTTGTGCATGAGCAAGAAGGACACTGCCACGGGTACTTGTGCGTAAAATCATCACAAATCTTTAGTTAATTATTCAACAATTTAATTAAATAAAGTGAAAACGGAAGGAGAGAAGAACCGAATTAAATAGCAGAGGAAAAATGTGATGAAATTGCCTTCCCGGTTTTCTTGCAATTGAACCGAACCGAATATGGGGCATGTTAAGATTGGCTTTTTCAATTCTAAAACGAATGGAATTACAGGGTGTCCCAAGAGTAACTGGAGATTCCAAATAACTTTTGTTCAAATGAAAAACTGAAAAATCCAAGATAGCCATCTTTTCGGTATAATTTTTCTGCAAATTTGGATGTAGTGTTTGGCCCAATTTGATATCGTCAATTTTCTATTTTCCAAAGACCAAGATTTTCCAAAGATTTTTCCTTTGGTGATGATAAAAATTAAAAAGAGCATTTTGAAAAAGCAGCTGATTTCTGATTTTCTAGCTTTAGCGTTTCGATGCTGTTTACTGTATGGGATTCAGCTAGCATCTGAAGAATGCTAAATCGCACGCTGGACCGAATGGCTATCTCGGATTTTTAAAATTCTGCACAAACTTGATTCGCCCATATGGGTATGTCAAGTAAAAGTGCAAGAAAAGACTTTCCTTTCCTGCCACTCGTATCCTTAATTCACATAGAGCTAAGGAGTGAGTCAATAATTGGTGCGTCAGATGCCTATTCATAATTTTCTAAGCATTAAACAAAGCAAAAACTTTCGCAAATAATATGACTGTATGTACAAGTAAATGGGAAGGAGTAAGTATATTTTAAAAGTCCAGAAATGAAATCATATGTCTTTGAGTCACATCTGACAGGGGTTCGGTTAGGTCTGGAAATGAGAAAGTTACATGCCAATAAAGAAGTTTGGAAAATCTAGACGATGGGTATAAAAAGGGTGATTTTGATCATATGGATATTCATTCATCTCCATCACTCAACATGAATTCCAAGACGATTCTTGTGTTGTCCGCGATTGCAGCAATTCTTCTCTGGACGAATACTCCAGGTACGTTTTTTTGATTACTCAGCTTGGTCAGAGCATGTATTTAATTTTTATTTGACGCAGGAGTCAACTCAGTTCGACCTAAGGAGGGGAGGACGACTGAGTGTGACGACCATTGTAACGCACCGTTCGAAGGGGAGAATTCGGAGAATTTGAAGAAATGCTGTAAAGATATTGGGTGCAACTATGGCGGATGTTATGAGTGGCCTGGTGAAGGTAAAGTTGGAGCATTCTGCAAATGCAAAGGTGAGCAAAGATCCATGAACGTAGGAAATGTACATGTTTTAAATATAAAATGGATTTTGATTTGATTCAGGGAAACCAAAGGAAGGGAGAAAGGAGGAGTGCGACAATGTTTGTGATGGAATAGGAAATAACGCAGAGATGGCCAAATTGGAAAAATGCTGCAAGGAAGTAGCCAAATGCAAGGACAAGAAGGGATGCTACGTTAATTCTCCTAAAGAAGGGTTCTCAGCCTACTGCAGCAGCTGTTGAGAAAACGTCAACATCAGCGTTCATCAGGATTAACAAACAGATTCACCATTCATACAAAACATTTGTTATACTTTATTCTAATTCGGATTAATTAAATTGTACCGACTCATGCAGCATATATCATTTTGGCCAAGCAATAAGCAGTTCTGTATTATTTGTTTTTATTTACGACATTAATTGACTTTAACATATGCGTCATAATTTTCTAACCCACAACTTTCATAAAATTAATTTACGAAACTCAAGTAGTGAGCAAAGTCAAAAAATGAAATCCTAACAGCTTGAGTTTGAATCAGTGCATCCATAGTCATAATTAATTCCTTTAATTTCTGATTACTCATTATGCAACATCATTTTGTCCAGAGTCAAATTTTCCTTTTACCGACCCCATTAACAAGAGGGACAGACACATACAGATACACAGAGATACAGACACACGAGTTGTTGGGGGAAATAATATGCGATTGGGAAAACGAGGTATTGAGTCAATGGCAGTGCAGAAAATAAAAGAACAGGGCAAACGCGTATCATATCTTTTGGCATTTGGAAGTAGACCTCTAATTCTTTGAGTTGTAATTTCTTGAGTCCAGAATCAGATGGGCTAAGTGCAACTTTGGTTTTGATGGCCAAATAATCCTTGACATCTCCAAGAAAATCCTTGAATCCAACTACAAATACTTTGTAAACTTGCATCGTTCCTGGGAATCTTTTAACGAGTAATTCTTGATATTTTTCAAGGAATCGCAAATAACGATTTCCAATTACGCCCACGGCTTTGGCCTTTGGATTTGCCTCTGGGGGGATGAACGTCGTCTTATTTTGATTTTCCTTTTCCCCAGAAGTAGAGAAAGAATTTGACGTTGACCCTGAAAAACAGGAAATTGAAAATGCCTTGACCTCGTCCACGGAAGTTCACTATGTGCTGCGTGCGTAAGGAGGAAACCAACACGGGTATCACTTCTGCGTAAAATCATCACAATTCTTTTGCTAATTATTCAACAATTTAATTAAACAAAGTAAAAACGAATGGAGAAAGAGAACCGAATTGAATAGAAGAGAAAAAATGGTGATGAAATTGGCGCTTTTCTTGCATTGGGTCAATTTTTGAACTGAATCGAATATGGGGTTCATTGAGATCAACTTATTCAATGCTAAAACGCAGTTAGTTCGGATTTTCTTTACAATTATTGAATTCGAGCATTGATAATTAATGATGAAAAGGTGGTCGATAATTAATGATTAATTAATTAGTCACTCGTCAGAATGAAAAATAAGGTAAAGCATATGAGTAATGCACTATAGAGTAGTGAGTCAATTAATAATCATGCGTCAGTCAAACGCGTATTTATAATTTTCTAAACATTAAACAAACTAAGAACTTTCGCAAACTGTAGTGGCTCATAGTTATAAGTGGGAGTGATTGGGAACGAGTAAGTTAATTTTGAAAGTCCAGATAGATGAAATCATCATCAAGTGTTTGAGTCACACCAGATAGGATTTCGTTTATATCTGGAAATTATAGAAAGTTTCATCCCAATAAAGAAGTTTGGAAAGTCGAGGAAGTGGGTATAAAAGGGTTGATTTTGATCATCTGAATATCCATTCATCTCTTCATCCTCAAGGAGGAAAACAGGAATGAATTTCAAGTCTGTTCTTGTTTTGGCTCTCGTCGCTTTTCTTCTGTTCAACTCAGTTCAAGGTAAAATTTTAAACTTACAAGAATTTGGACATGGAGCAGATATATAATGTTTGCATACTTCTCCTTGTGCAGGTGATGATCCCCACATGAAGGATCCAAAACACACGCCTTACTGCGATAAAGAGTGTAAGAAAACCTCACCCTCGATGTTGAATTGTTGCGCAGAATTCTATAGGAAGCAAATCCCCAAATGTGCAGAAAACCCTTTTGCCAGAGGTGCATGCCGCAAAGCCAAGCCTGAAGATACTTCTGAAACTGTTGCTTACTGTGGTAAGTGCGAAGAAGTTTGAAGACGGACTTGCACGAAAGGCTGAGGAAATTATTACACTTCCAAATTTCCTGTTCTACTCTGGATCAAATAAATTCAAATTATTATTGGCAAACTATTGTAAATCCGGAACATTGAAATCTTCTATTTCAATTTGAATTAAATATATTGATGCAACTCATCCTATTCCGGCTAAGCGTTATGTTTTATTTGTTTGTTTAGCACATTTATTTTAGCGAGATGAATAGTATCAGCGTTAGATAGACCGAATCCATATGACTAATAAGGCAAAATTTCTTATTGACAAGACTGATTTATTTTGCTTAATTTTTCAGCTACGACATCAAGTCTCACAATTAACTTAATTCTGACCAATAAATTGAATAGGGATAATAAACAGAGGTGAATATAGTTTATCTCTAATTACGTAGATTTGGTCAGCAGAAACTATGGTAGAGCCAAACACGTGGCTGCATTTATTTTCAACAATCAAACAAATCTCTCACTT
>WJEZ01002000.1:0-14911 GCA_009869925.1 Thalassaphorura encarpata
GCAGAGCTTTTTGAAGGTGCTTTGTGTGTCGTCGAAGATGAGGGACAATTTTACCGTGGACAAGTCGAATTTCAGAGTAAAACTGAAGTCTTTGTAAGGAAATGATCAAATTGTCATCATGATGAAAATCCAGTTTGCTTAACGCAATAAATTTTCCTTGTAATAGATTTACTTCATTGATTCGGGGAAAAGTGTGTGGCGTAAACCAGGTCATATTTTCGCCGTGAGCGAAAAACTCATGCAATTAGAATTGCATGTACTGCAGCGCCTGGTAAATTGAGTCAAAAATATACAATATAATCTGTACTTAACTAATTTTTGCTTTTAGGCTATACAATTCCGTGTATACGGTATCAAGCCTTTGGCGAGATATTCCAATACGTGGGGAAATGAAATCACTGACATTTGTGTTGATTTTCTTACAAAATTTAATAGCGAAGTTCGAGCAAAGGTAAGTTTGAAAGGTTTGAGATTGTCGAAATAATGAAGCAGAATCGTTTGCTAATTTTAATTTATATTCTCAGATTTTTTCAGTTGTTGAAGGAGTTGTGGCTTGTGATTTGATCGGAGATCCAAATGCTCCTTCTCTTCGTGAGTCTCTTTTGGAGGACAAAATAGTTAAATGTGTGGAAGAGTCTAGAGCTTCTAAGGTATGTTTACAACTGCGAAATTCTAACAAGAGGGAAATATGACAAGAACGTTTTTGGTTTTCAGGACAATAACAATTCACGCTACAGGGTCCAACAATTGGACATGGACTCGGATAGCGAAGTGCAGTGTTACGACGATAGACAAGAGACTCGGGAAGTTTTATCGACAGGTATAAACCTACCTTTGCATCATTGCAATCATGAGGTAATCTATTGACTTTAGATTTGCAAATGTCAATTTTGCATTAAAAAATTTGAATTATGTTTACGTCTCGCAGATTACACTTCGTGGTCCGTTTAGCCCACTGGAAATGAATTTCACTTCTCTTTGCCGGAGTGCTCATCTTAAACAAGTTCAAATTGAGGGGAATAGTGTTAATTCCGTGGCGTTGGATCAAGAGCCTTCTTCTGAAACCGCAAGACTTTTGGTAGCAGCTGGGGTTGGAATTGCACAGAGATCTGGGAATGTGATGGCCAAGTAAGCAAAGTTTTTAATTAGGTTCTGGAGCTCCTAATGTTTAATCTATTCATTTGTTTATTTGCTCAGGGATTCAACATTGATGCCTGCGATTCCAGGTTTAGTTGGTCTTTTGGCCATGCTCTTCTGTCCAAAATTGGAATTACGCTTCAACCAGAGAATCAAACGCTACACAGGGTGTTTGAGTGGACTTGGTGTAGATCCGGTCTCAAATGAACCAGTATTTGGGGATCATGACATGGAGATAATTTTTGATACGATGTTTGACAACGAGGATCTCAAGAGTGTAAGTTTAATAATAATTATTACTACAACTCAATTTATTTCCCCTTCTAAGAATAATTCTTTTCACTTTCAGATTAATGCAATTCGTATGACAATGAGCATCGCTTTGAGGAACGAGCCAAATTATGACATTGCCAATTTGAGGGGATCGATTCGAAAAGAGTTACAGGAGTAAGTTTCTTCATTTGTTATGATTGTAGAATGAACTAAAACAAATATTGTTTGATTCACAGTCTACTGGAGCGTGAACGAGAGTCTGTCGAGGAAGAATTTCCAGTACGCCTTCATCAATGGGGACTATTGAAGGAAGAGCAACTTATTCCTCTTCCTACATTGACTGCCAGCAGCCCAAGAGTACACACACGACGAGGAGAGGAAGAAGCAACTAGTGTTTTTCCTCTTCACCGCCTTGTTGACCCAACACGAGAAGTTGTGTTGGAGGATCAACCTGCTTATGATGATTGTAGCTCGTATGATTGGAATGAGGACTAAAATTAACGTGCCTCTCTTGAAAGTTGAATTTAGTTAGCTCTGTTTACTCGTAAGCAAAGTGAGTGAGTGAGTCGAGTGTGTTAAGGATTAATTAATAATTAAATTAGTAGGTTGATTTATTGTAAACTCGCATAAGAATATTTATAGCGTTTTTTACAAAGTTGAAATATTTCTGTATTGAGCCGGACGAATTGGATCCGTGAGATTAAACGAATTTACGAATTACAACTACTAATTGGGGTTTTGTCTCTTTTTATTTGCATTCTTTGGGTTCACATTACCCCAAGCGTGACAAGAAGGCGGAAGCAAATGTGGGAAATTCAAAAATCAATGAAAAAGGAAATGAACGCTATTTGCTGATGTGAACAGTTTGAGAGGTGTGACCGTGCTGATGCTGATTTGTGGCGTAGTGGTAGTGTGCTTTCAATTACTGATATGTGACCTAGTTTTGACTTGAGCCAGAAACTTGGACTTTTTGTGTTTGTGAATCCACTAGCATTCGTTTAATTTCCCTGACTTAACTCGTCAATATTAATAATCTCGTTTGTATGAGTTCAATTCTTCCAAGACCTGTCTGTAAGACTCGATCAAAAATAACTTTCTAGACTCTCTGGCGTCTGGCTCAATTTGGTAATGGAATATTATATTTGATTACTTTTCATTGCATTAAATTGTAATCGGACGGTTATGAAATCCTGCTTATGTATTGAAGCGGTGCATTCTGCCCCACTTCTTTTTCGTTGCTGCATTACCCTTTTTGCCTCTGCGCTGCGATCTGTGGGCAGACTGCTAGCCCACATACCATGCAGTCTGCCCATCGCCATTGCATTCGAGTCCAGGCGCTTAGCCCGAGTAGTGCTCTCGTGCCGTTCAGCCCACTTCTGTCTTGCCAGTGCCGCCGTTGACCCCGGACCGCCGTCGCTGCCACCCGCCCCGGGATCTCTTCCTCTTTGGGTAATTTAGACCCTGGTGAGTCCTACGCTGCTCGCGCCCCGTTCCCAGCTTTCCCCTGCCCCCGCAGACTTATTATTTTCCTATTCGATTGTTCATCTCAAAGTAAATAACGATTCTTGTAATAGCTGTTACTTTATAAACACAGGGACACGTGACGGAATGGAGGCTTCCAGTTCTAGCTCGTCCAGCAAGCGGAGACGAGAGCCAGAGCCAGAAGATTGGGAAGAAATCGTGGACGGAGGTGGAAATAGAGAAGACAATGGTAGTCCTGAACCTAGTCTCCTTGCGAATGGAAATGGAGCTGTTGAGAATGGAACCACAACGACAAATGCAGAAGCTGGGACTGGGGCGGAAGATTCAACGCTGACCAACTTTTTCGAGTTTGGAAACAAAAATCTTCCTTTTATCCCAAAAAATGTTACAACTAAGATAGAACCACCTGCTAAAGTGCCTAGACAAGCTCACTATAATTGTCACGATAAGGAACAAGAAGTGAGATATGCAAGTCAAGTTAAACCAACTCCCATTTTGGGCTATGAGGTTAGTGTTTCAAAATTAGGTTTGGATTTAATGGAGATGACCTCATCTTTTCTTTCTTTTTTTGGTAGGATTCATCGGAATCGGAGGATGAGAGCGCTGCTGGACAGAAGGAACAGTCTGAGCAGTGCTTTAACAGAAGGGATAGAGTTTTGACCAAGTACGATTTTAATTATCGGAAATACCCAGATGTAGTGAAGCTAACAGCATATGCTCATAAGGATAAGGTGACTTTAGATTTTGTCCTTCCTTTGACTTGACTTGGTATGCTTTTTGACAGTTTTGCTTTGGTTGATTTAGATTATTGAGGCTATCATAAATCACCGAGTCGTTGTTATAGAAGGATTTACTGGGTGTGGGAAAACCACGCAGGTAAGAGAATTTAATATTCTTACTACTGGACAGGAATTTAATGACACGTAGAATTTCTGCCCAGGTTCCTCAATTCATTATGGACAAGTACATTCAGAGTGGAAGAAGTTGCAATATTGTTGTAACTCAACCACGTAGAATTGCAGCAGTCTCTGTTTCTCGACGAGTCTGTGAAGAACGTGGATGGCAGCTTGGAACTGTATGTGGTTATCAAGTGGGACGAGGGACAAAGAGAGATAAATTCGATACGATGATTACCTATATGACAACGGGTGTGCTCCTGCAAAAACTGATTCATCAGAAAAGTTTAAAAGAATGGACTCACATAATCATTGACGAAGTTCATGAACGTGACTTGGAAACAGACTTTCTACTCCTGATCATAAAGAAAATTCTCACTGATGACAAGAATGGGAAAGAAAAACATGTGAAAATCATTTTGATGTCGGCCACTCTCAATGCAAAGAAGTTTTCAGAGTATTATGTGACACAAAGGAGTGAATTTGTTGATGCGGAAGAGGCTCCGATTGTACGAATTCCTCACCCATCAGTCAAACGTTTTGTCGTTGAAGAGAAATTTCTTGATGATATACTTCGTAACGAGGTGAGCCGTGACACTTTCATTTATTAAATGAAATTCAAAAATTTTTGATTCTATTTCCAGGCACCTAGATCTCCAGAAGAATTAGATGAAATTTATGGACATATGACTGACGAAAAACCTGGAATTACTACATCTATATATGAAATTGCTGTGGACACGATCGTGTCTTTTGATGACGTTGAGCGCCAGAAATCTCTTAGTGAACATGACCCTCGCAGAAAGTCAGCAAATGCTATGAAAGATTTGAAAGTGGTAATGTCTTGAGTAATGTTTAATATTTTTCCAAGATATTATATTAATGTTGAATTTTAATTTAGGAGTCTCGGGGGTCCGTTCTAGTATTTTTGCCTGGTCTTCAGGAAATTGAGCAGCTTTACAAGCTTTTGAATAAAAGAAATAAGGACTTGATGGAAGCGTAAGTTGATGACAGAATTTATATTTAAACTAAATATTAACTAATTCCGAACTTTCAAATTATTTTCATCAGTAATAGTAGCAGTGGGAATAACACAGATCCGGACCCCTATAAGTGGACAATTGTTCCATTGCATTCAAGCATTACTTCTGAGGAACAATCCCGTGTATTTGAGCCACCAGTTAAGGGCAGAAGGAAAATCATTCTCTCAACTAATATTGCCGAAAGTTCTATTACCGTTCCGGATATTATTTATGGTTAGTACTCAAATAAGTTTTGGTTTTGCACATTTTAATTGTCAATTTTTTATTGCAGTGATAGATTTTTGCTTGACAAAGTCCTCAAACGTGGACGCTAGAACTAATTTTAGTTGTCTTCGGATGAGTTGGGCATCCATAAGCCAGTGTATACAAAGAAAAGGAAGGACTGGACGTGTTGGGAATGGACTGGTCTATCGACTAGTACCGAAAAAGTTTTTTGGCGTAAGATAATCTTAAGAGTATTTTAACTTGCAATGTAGTAACTAAAGTTTTGAATTCGTGGATTGTCCTATGTAGAACCTACCAGAACACTCTGAGCCAGAAATGTTGAAGTCTAGTTTGGAATCTGTTGTTTTGAGAGTGAAAACGTTGAACTTGGGCACTCCAAAGGAAATATTGGCATTGGCAATTGATAGTCCTCTCATTTCTGGGATTGAGAGAGCTGTAGTCAATCTTAAAGAAGTAAGATTTCTTCATGCCTTCTGCTTGTTTTAACAAAATTAAACCTTCTCATCGTTTTTCTACAGGTCGGTGCATTAACATTGAAAGTAACGAGAGGTGATCAGCTGGTGTACGACACATGTGATGGAGATCTTACTTTTATGGGAAAAATCATGGCTGTTTTGCCAATCTCTCTCCAATGTTCTCGCCTCATTTTATTGGGCCATGTGTTTGGAGTTATGAAAGAATGTATTATTATTGGTAAGTTAGATATAACATTAATTCACTGGAAAATAGTGTATATCCTATAATCCTAAATTTTAGCGGCTGGTCTAAGCGTGAAGAGTCCATTTAGCTCCCCGTTCAAGAAACATTTGGAGTCTTACCAATCAAGATTACAATGGGCAAAACGAACTCACTCTGATTGTTTCGCAATTCTTCACGTATACAAGGTAATAACAATTCCAGTACTTTTTGGAATAAGTGAATGGTAAAGTGCAAGAACCTCTTTTCATTATATGCATTAATTTGAATTTTTCAGTACTGGTCATCGAAATTTGCAGATTGGTCAGATGCTAGAAATGCGATAAAAAATGAAACTGTGTGGGCAAGAGGGTCTTTTGTTCAACTTTCAGCTCTAAGGTATGTGGAACTTTTTTGTATTATTTTAGTTTTTATAGTTATTCACCTTACTCTCTTGCAGAGACATGCGTTCACTTGTGGACGAGCTCGAGGAGCGAATAAAAGGGTTTCAGATCTTTGAAAACAGATTAAACTTAAATTCTGACAGCGTTGCAGACGATGATATGGCTCTCTCGAAAGATCAGTCTCTTATGATTAAGGTATGATGAAGAAGGAGAAAATTTTCATTTCTTTTGAGGTTACTTTTTACTTCTGTGTTCCACCAACAGGTTGCTATTGCAGGGGCCTTTTATCCTAATTACTTTCACCGTCAACGCCCTGACCTTAAGACTTACGAAAGAGAGCGATCTCGTGAAGTTTGTGGTGCAGATTTATTTAGGACAGTCTACTTTAAAGGCTTTCCTCAGGGACAAATTGGAAAACTGTAAGCTCTTGCCACTTGTATTGACTCTTAATTTAGTTGCTTAATTATTTGTTCAAATTGCAGGTATGCAAAGCATATCGCAGACAAACTAAAAGTGGGTTTAGACACCCCAGTCATCCAGTTTGAAGGATCCAAAGTGCTCGCAATTTTTAGTAATACGGCACAGGAGAAGGATAAGATTGGACCCATCAATGTAGGAGTATACAGAGCTGTAAAATTACGCCAGCTGAGAGAGCCCATTGAATTTAATGTCCTTTGGTAAGTTTCATTTTTTCAAATTTAGTGACCAATCCTTTTATAAAGATTTTGCTAAATATTTTAGGAAAGAGAAAGAGATGGAGTACCTAAATAGGGCAGAAGATTTTCTGGCATCTCGAAGATTTTACCGCTGTCCTAAACAAATTGATCTCCCTCCAATTGGTGTGAAGATGGTTTACGTTATGGTTACTCATGTGAGTAGAAGTTGTCATCTTGTTTCAAATTGTAGCTAAAATCATTTATTCATTGCTTTTAGGTCGAGAGTCTAAGTCAGTTTTGGGTTATATATGATCAGCATCAAAAGTCCCTAGATTGGATGACACAGGTGATCGCTATGGGCTTATCAAACCGGCCTTTACCTAGAGAGCAGGTAACTGTCGGTGCCTTTTGTTTGGCTCCTTTTCGGGACGGCTCAGATAAGCCAACTTACTACAGAGCCAAAATTATTTCCCTAAATGTGGTTGAGGAAGCTCATGTAAGTTCATTTGCGAAGTGCCAAGTATTTGATCAATTATTACTAAGTGATATTAATCTATTAATCGTTTTTACAACAGGTGTACTACGTGGACTATGGAAACTCGGATTGGGTTAAAACTAGAATGCTTCAACCATTTAGTTCAACTCATACTCAGAGTACTCTTCACACTCGTCCATGTCTTGCAGTTGAATGTAGATTAAGCAATGTTAAACCGGCCATTATGTACGGATCTGTTTGGCATATCGCTGCGATTAATAATTTTCGAACTTTCGTGAACGGTGATCTGATGTTCAGGATGGATGTAAGTCTCAGACTTGAAAAACTCAAAAATATAATTATACTCCTAGTATATTCACGATAAAATTGGTCTATACAGATCTATGCTGTAGTCAATAGTGTCATCATTGGTGAGCTAATCGGGGAAGATAAGGTCAACCTAGGAAGGTCACTGAATGTGAACCATAAGGTTATTGACACAGGTTATGCAGATTTCGCTCCCGAGAGCTACAATTGTGGAGTAAGTTTTCATACTTCTCTGATGTCGAATGGGAGATATAATTCAAGATATTCTTACCTTTAGTTGAATCACAGTGCTCGTGAGCGGTTTGACCTCATCCGTGAGGATTTGGAGCAAATCAATGATCATAATCGTAGACAAATAGCAGAGCCTTTGGACCTCATATTCATAGATCCTCCTCCAGATGCGAGGGTAAGAAAGTCATCCATTTGCCTTGATGAGATTTACAAGGTATGTTTACTGGATAATAGGTAAAGGTGGAGCTCAAAGGATGCTGGAGCCCATTAGAAATAGATTTTCAGTCCCTGTGTTACAGCAGTAGTTCAAAGCAAGTTATCATTGACCAATCCAGTGTCAATTCTGTGGTTTTGGATCATGAGCCCACTGCTCCTACTTCCCGTCTCTTGGTCTCATCACACGTTGGAATTACAGATAAGAGTGGTCGAGTTGTGGCAAGGTAAATCGGATTTGTTTCCGCTACAGCTGCTTCATTGTTTCATTTATCCTTTTTTTCCTCTTTTAGAGATTCTACGATGATGCCAGCTGTTCCAGGTCTTATGGCGCTTATGGCCATGATGTTCACAACAAAGATTGAGCTACGTGCCGATAAACATCAAGCTCGATACACTGGAGTGTTATGTGGGTTAGGAACGGACCCAACTCCTTGTCCTGAATATGCGACTGATCCTCCTGCGATTTACCAAGATCATGATGTTGAGATTATTTTTGACACGGAAATTGACGATGATGATATTACGACGGTAAGTTTATCTTAATTATTTAGCGTGGAGTTGTAGATTTTGACACTTACTTTTGTGATTTCAGATTAACAAAATCCGGTATTTGATGAATTTAATTTTGCGTGAATCTGGTGGCCGAAACATGTCTTCAATCCATAAAGAAATTGCGGTGGAAATTATCCAGTAGGATCCTCAAATTTTTCTTGATGGTTTTGGATAAATTAATAAGTCTTTCTATTCCCAGGATGTTCAAGAAAGTACGGAAACGAATGGATGAGGAAACATGGCCCCAAGAGTCGTATATGTGGAATCGAATAAAACCTGATTTCTTAAGAGCACCGCCACCAAATGCATTCCCAATAGAACCGACCGACGTTTTCTTGCCACATAATACGATTGTCCTCCAAGAACCTCCTCCTCCAATAACTTGGGGAGACTTTGCCATTTAAAGGCCACTTAAAAACTGAAACTACAAATTATAGATCTGCCTTTATCATCAAGTGTGGACGAGACAGGATTTTCACATCACTGCCATTACCAAGATTCCTGTAAGAATTTGTGTAATTCTACACAATGAAGTATTTCTAAGTATTTTTTAGGTTATAGCTAAACTACCCATTCGCATCTAAACATGGGTAATAATTATGTCTGAAGGAACAAACGTGTATGAACGAATTATGAATTTAATCGCTTCAGTTATGTTTCGTATTAAATAAAATTACAGAATGTAATTTGACAAGTTAAAGAAGTTACAAGTTTTGAAATTTATTGAATAGTCTGTTACAAAAATCCGCATTCACTCATCTAATGAAAATTTTAAAGTAATATTTTTGCCTGCTCGATGAAATTTTCATGAAGGTTGAATTCGTCACCTCAACGCGCGGAATGTTTGTGGATTTAAATCTGTCCTACTTTCAAAATTGACCTTGCGAATTTATTCTAAAACTTCGAATCGTCACATCACATCTAAATTTTATAAGCGGAAGCACTACCCTTTCCACTTTGGCTAGAAAGTCAATCTAGTCAAGAATACGGTGAGGTCAAAATTTACTAAATTTTTAAGACAGACCGAAGGAAAGACATTCCTCACAGGTAATATCGTATGTATTAATCCTCAATTAAGTCCTGAATTGTAACCATTTTATTGCTCTGTGTAATAGAATGACGGACCAAATCGTGACAGATTGGATGACAGAATGGAAGCGACAAGTGGAAGAAGGACTGGACAGGGATAATGAGAATTTGTCTCAATTTGGAGACTCCGTCCTTGGGAATGAAGATTTATTTCAAGCAATTACTCATGTGCTGGAAGAATGTGACAGGTTTAGAGCGGTACGGGAATTAGTTGCAATTTTCAGGTCTCTAAAGTCTTCTTATGTGATTTTGCTTGATTTACAGTTGTACAATGATGTCATATCTACTCTTTTTGCCTTCTGTCGATCTTCGGAAAAGAAATTGAGATTGTTTTCAGTTGGGTTTGTTCCATCTCTTGTATACATTTACTTGTATCAAATTCACGCTCAAAAGGTATTTTAATTTTAATTGAGCCATAAACAGTATGAAAGATTAAATTATGAATTGGGCTTTCTAAATTAGAAATGCATAGCATTGGAAACGTTGCTCCGAGGAATGTTTGAGTTAGAAGGCACTGCCGGGTCGGATGACAAAGCACCGTTTTGTTCGAGGATCCCAAATATTCATCTCCCTTCAATTTATCATGACGTAATGAGTTTTGGTTTTGTGATTATTGTGCTCAGATGAGTGGGTTAAAATAATGTTCTTAATCTTATATTTGCAGCCGGGTGGTGTTTCTACTTCTTGGATATCAGATGGCGAGTTAGAAAGGCTCACAGCTCGGACTGTTAGGTAAAATTATATAAAATTTTCATATTATACATTCCGAATTTGTGATTCAATTTTTGTCATTCAGTGTGGTGAATCGCTCAACCTTAGTATTCACTGAAGAACGTGTGCGAGCTCCACAGAGACTCCCATTGTGCACAGAGTTATGGTGGATATTTAATTACCGATTGCCTGACATTCCAAAACATGCTATTCCAACATTTCTCAAGACAATTTCCAAGTAAATCTTGAAGAATTTTAGATTTATACATACATTTTTCTTGTATTTTACTTTGTATTGTTGTATTGCTAGGTTGACAACTCAAGGATTTAATTTGACAAGTTCACAAAGGTCGACACAAGCTCCAGCCAGGATCATACTGTCGTCTAAACTTCTCATTGAAATGATCCATACTATCTATTTCTCAGTGTAAGTGCTTTCTTGCTATCATGCTGTGTAGTTTAATGAATTATAATTGAACACCTGGTAGCCTTAACCAACGGCTTAACTGTATCATTCGATAGGTACAATGGTGCCCCAACTTTGGCGGAACAAGTTCTTGAAGAAGCCTTGAACAGAGCAAATTATCAATTATGGCCGGATGCAATGTTAGTCTGCAATGCAGTTCGAGATTATTTGAAATCTTCAGGTATGCGGCCATGTAAAAACTAAAATCGTTAAAAAAGTGGATTATGGGTCTATTAGTAGTTTAGTACAATACATTGAAAAAATCGAGACCATTCCCTCATTTTAAATTTAAAATTAGCCCATCGTCTTGAACGAGAGAAAACTAGACTCCTTCTGCGTACCCACCATTTTGATACTTCCTTGCATCGAGGACCTAACCATATTCCTTCTGATATTCCTTTGTTTCAACTCACTTGGTCTGGCTACTGCTCCATCCTCGTCAACTAACACTAAATCCTCCAAATCGACAAACCAGCTAAAAAGAGCAGTGGCTAGTGGCTCTTCTATCCCAATTGTAATCAATCATTTTCCCTTGACCTTTCCTTTCCTAAATTATCATTTTGATTAAATTACTGAGCCAATGAATTTACGATAAACTACATCATTTTCTGTTGTCATTTGCAGAACTCCCACTTCAAGTAGAAGCAAACACATTTAAAAAGTCGATCATCACGAATGCTTCATTACCGTACAAAAAAATTACCAGGTTCGCTTTCACTTTTTCTGGGTTTTGAGAATTTTTTTTACTTATACTATATTATTTTGCAGAGGATATTCCTATCGTCGAAACTGAGACCATACACGAGGAAGGGGATGCTCCATCCATTCTTTCAAAATCAAAAGTTAAACTACCACATATGCTATTAGCAAAAATGACTAAAAGGAACTCTGTCGTTGTGATTAACGAGGAAGGAGATGTCGAGACAATGGCTACACCACCTGAGCGAAAGAAAAGCATGGACTCTACTCCCGTGTAACAATAAAAATGAAATGGCAGTGAAATTGTAGAATTAGTTTTTAATTTTGTGGTGGGTATCGGGTGTTTCTTCTAAACTTTCAATCAGAATTATCCAGAAATGCAGGCACCTTGCTCACATATAGTTTATCTTTATTTTTCCGTCACAATTTCCAAAAAATACAATATATCTTGTATTTTTTAAGATTTGTAGTCCAACCGTGCTAGCTTCGATGACGTTATACTTATCTTATAATTTTTGTTCATTTATTAGAACTTTACATAAAATCTAAGTCAACAATCTTTATAAAGTCTTATAGATATAGAAGAGTAAAATAGATAGTATAGAAGGGACCGGCTAGTTTCCCCTGGGTTAGCTTTGCCTTGCGACGATAATTGTATTAATGCGCTAATCACTAAGCATAAGATGATTTTGACGTGGAACACGGAGCTTAGTATTATTAGAACTAGCATAGTAGTTACTTTTAAAATCGCCAGCACCTTATGGTTATCTGACTTTGTAAATAGTTTCTAAGAGTTGTACGAGACGAGTAGCAGTCGGAAATTCCAAATGCAAACGCTAAATGACATAATAAACTCTGACTACAGTTCAGTGTCGTAGCTTGAATCTCTTGTTTTTGTGTTTGTTTTCTTAGATGGGTTTGTAAAGTAGGGTAGTCACATATTTCTTTCTGTATCGATGCGTAGCACTCAAGACCATCACACCGTCTTTGATAGACAAGGCGTACAAATGATTCAGCATTACATGATTTGGCTCAGGTAACAAAGTTGGTTCGCACTGAAATTAAAAATTTATAGTTAGTCATAATGCAATCCGAGTCAAACATTTTTACTCACAGATAGTGGCGTATCCTTATTTAAGATAACTTGAAGTAAGTGAGGAGGGAGAATTGGAGGTCCAGTCGTTTTTTCCCATGGTTTGTACGTTGGAATTTCTTGGGCATAATCTGATCCAGGAGGGGAACCAGAAACTAAAATTATATTCCAAAACTTTATTAAGTAACATTTTACTGGGAAATCGGACAACATAACAGTATGAATAAATCCTTGAAATGTGCTACTTAAATTAACTGGAGCTTCTGGACACTTACTATGCTGGGCGTCATTCTTAGAAGTGATGGAATCCATGGCTAGGGCATCAAATACCTCAAAATCAGTTTTCTTTACAGTGATAACATTATTCTTAGATCCGATATCACTTTCTTTTGTGGGCTCATTAGGATCATGTTTCCATTCTCCATCAATATAGAATTTGTACTGATGTTCTCCCTCAGGTAAATCCACAATAGTAACAAAATCCCCGTGACTAAAAGTAAAAAGTTAAGGACAGGGCGGATATAGCTCAAAGTTAATTTTGTATTTAGATAGATGAAAGCTTAAAAGCTTAGCCCAAGCAAAGGAAATTTGTTTCTGAGCAACCAATCTTGAACTGAACCTTACCCAAGAATTGAAGAAATTCTATTAAAATTAGCCATTCAGACCCAAAGCATTATTAAAAATTTGCTTGAGAATCCAAGCGTAATAAGTTTCATACTTTCTACTGATAGAGTGCAAAGGTTAGTGCAGAAGATAAAAAATGACTTCTGACAGCTTAGCTTGCATGGCCAACTGTAGAAGAATCTAAATCACAGTAGTACCTATATAATCCGAACCTTTTGACCATTGGAATTGTTTTCCAATCTGAAAAGGTCCCACTAATAAATACTTGTTTTCCACCACCGTCCCATTTAAATACGGTTGGAAGTATTTTAGAGGACTGAGTCTGATTTGGAGAGATTTTTGTTCCTTCTGAGACAGTCGATGCACGGAGTCTTCCTGTTTGTGGGTAGTCATCTTCCGTCTATGAAAAATAAAATATATGTAAAATTTTAGTATAAGAAAATAAGATCGGTTATGTCTATTGTACATTTACTTCGGAAAGGCCACCGTAAACTGCTTCAATCTTGACTGGCTTTGTGTAATAAGGTTCATCATCTTCGTGTGATGTTTGAAGAACTATTTTTTGAGGTTGTGAAGAATTGCTCCCAACAGAAGATCTCTTTTCAAAAGAAAAGGCTTGTCCATCCTTAATTCCTCCTCCAGGAGATGATGGGGGAAGACTATCCCCAGACTTGTGACGATCACGGGATGATCCACTCCCAGTCGCATTAGCATTCCCCATGTCGTAAAAATTTAATTTACACAATCTCCTGATTGATTACCACTGTCGAAAATTAAACCAAAATTTAGATTAATGTCTAATAACAGCAAAAACTGCAATGTTAATGGCAAGTTAACCAAAAGCAAACTTAAAAACTGCAAGTGACGACGAAAATTTGAAACATATTAGGTCAGGTAAGTTTCCCAATTGTACTTACAAATAAATTATTCCAATCCCATGAAGTTATCCAATAATCAAGGAGGGAGTCAGTCAGAGTCAGACAAACAGGAAGTATTAGCTTCAGTCTCAGCCAATAGTCCAAGTTAGTGTAAAAACAAAACAATAAAATACGCTCTTACGTACGTACGTACAAGAGCTGAGTTTATAGTTAATCACGTTTTATATTTATGTACTTGTATCCTCCCTCTATTTTACCACTTTGCTCTTGAATAATGCGAATAATTATTGTACCTTATACAGGCAAAGGAGCTTTTGCTTCTCTTGTGTGTATGAAAATGGAAATCTATTTTGGCTGATTTACAAGACTTGTAACGTGTGTAGCTCATGTGCTACTTCGCACCTCAACTCCAAATTGAAGAATCAGAATGTAAATAAAAATTGTAAATTCAATTCACTCTGCTGCTGTACTGTTGCCAATGTCCAAATGAGTCTGCACCGAATGCCATGCCATGCCAGGCCAAGAGCATTTGGTAGAATCTACGTGTATAAATTTGCCAATTGAATTTTGTATTTTGCTTGTAGAACGGAGGACGAACGTCGCAAATGGCAAATCGGATGATTTCTCTCTGGGTCGATGCTTGTTCAATGCTGCAAACTCGGACCGAAGCCGAGTTCGGTATGAAAATTCGGTTCAAGAAGCCCAATAGTTGAATAGGGGAATTGAGAGAAAAGTAAATTTTAATCAGCCAAAGGATAG
>WJEZ01002001.1:0-14911 GCA_009869925.1 Thalassaphorura encarpata
TTGTCTATATCTAAACTTATGGGTACCTGCGAGTATACTAAAATCGGGGTCAAAGGTCAGTAATGACGCTACCACAATGCTTTGGATTTATGGTGGTGGATTTGGCCAAGGTTCAAGCACACTGGACGTGTATGACGGTGCTACTTTGGCCGGTGAAGAAAATGTCATCGTAGCTTCTACACAGGTAGAGCCGCGATCAAGAAATTAAAATTTTTGAATGATAGTAATTTTTTAATTTTTTTAGTATCGTTTGGGTCCACTTGGATTTTTATATTTCGCAAATGAAGAGGCTCCAGGAAACATGGGATTATTGGATCAACAATTAGCCATGGAATGGATACATTCTAACATTGGAAATTTTGGGGGTGACCCAGAAAAGATTACATTGTTTGGTGAAAGCGCAGGCGCATTTTCAATTTCTTATCACATGTTATCACCTAAAAGTAAACCTTTGTTTAAACGAGGCATTTTACTATCTGGAGCTTCCACCTCGCCCATCGTTTTTGAACCAGTTGAATCAGCTTTACAATTTTCACAAAATGCAGCCAAAAGTTTAGGATGCAACGAAGGCGGGAATAAAGTAATTTAAAATATCATAAAATTCTTTGGTAAAAAATATTAAACGTTTTATGTATAGGAATTACCTGAAATTATGGAATGCTTACGAAATTTGGACCCTATGGAAATATCATTGCTGGAATATGCTCCAAAAAAGTTTATTGGACTTAATGCCCCAATCACAGTCGATGGTTCATTTTTAACAGATAGTCCTCAAAATTTACTGGACAAAGGGGAAGGGAAAAGGGCGGATATAATTATAGGCACAGTTGCAAATGAAGGATCTATTTTTGTATACTATTCGTATCCAAAATATTTTTCTATTCAAAATTCAAATCCAATTAGCTACGACAGTTTTGTAACTATAATGAGGAACATGGTTCGCGATAGACCAGACTATGAGCAAGATGCAATTATTTCTAGGGTAAGTAAAGGGATAGGTCAATGGTCAATTTGTAAATTGTTTAGTGGATTTTTAATTTTCTAGTATACAAATTGGATCAATCCAGAAGATAGTGCAGCAAATACACGGAATATTATTGCAGCTGCTGGTGATTATACTTTTGACTGTCCTGCCTGGGATTTGGCAAATAAATGGTCGGCTAGAGGGCTAAATGTTTATCGCTACTCGTTCAATCATGTAAGTGTACTCGATTTTAAACTTGGCGCTACCACTTAAACGTTTTTCTTGCGCATGCGCTATGCAGCTTTCGGCCGATGACCCATGGGGAAAATGGATGGGCGTGAAGCATGGAGATGAATGCGAATATATTTTTGGACCGTCCACTAGAGGACCCGAACCGCCCTCAAGAAGAAAAAGAACTTTCGCGCAAAATTATGAAATTATTTGCAAATTTTGCAAAGACTGGGTAAACAATTTTATCATATAAGTTTTGTAATGTACATTAATTAATAATTTATTTATATTAGAGTTCCTTCACCCACATGGGAAAAACATACGGCAGCATATCCTGTGTACCTGGACCTAAATGCAACATTAGTAAGTGAAAAAACTACATCAAATTCATTTGGACCGGATGCTGAAATCTGTAATTTTTGGAATGTCGAATTACCCAAGCTAAGGGCATTGGCTGAGAGAAATGTACAGCAAAAGCAAGAATTGTAAATTTTGACAAATAAATGTTGTTTATTTACAAGTTAGTTTATAAATTCCTGTAATGACAATAGAAGCTTATGATTATTACTAGTACGGGTAAAATACTTACTACATTTTTTATTGATCTTACGATAATAAATCTAACCTCAATGAAAAAGCTTAAGAAGGATATTCCTAATGCACACAAATAAATATAAAACGCTGTGATTAATGTCGAATGCATAGAGAGTGCAGGTACAATATTTTCACTACTGTTTCTATTGGCTTTCCTTAATTTATACAAAGTTGAAGTCCAACCATGAGGTGAATGCCCGTGATTCCAATGCTTATTCCAAATGTTATAAATCCCAGACTGTACAAGACTATGCATTCGTTTGTAAAAATAATTTGTATTCCAAAAGAAAAACCTGTAAGCCCCATGCCTTAGTTCAAAAATTTCCTTGCCTTTTGCAAAGACAATATTTTTATTTTTCAATTTTGTATATTCTATAAATGAATCCAAATCCTCATTTCGATCAATTAATCCATTTCTAGTACAATTTGATATTATAAGGTCTTAAGTTTCTTCATAATAATTTTACTGTTTGTAGAGTTCAAGTGTATAATTATACTTATTATACTTGGAAATTTATTTGAGTAGCATCTTACCACCTATTTTCTAATGTATATAGCAAATTATAGAAAATTCATATGATGTTCCAGTATACTTGCCTTGCCATACGTAAAAAGCCCTTGAATTCATAGGAAATCATTGCGAAAAATATTGACTAATTAAAATACACTTGATTACCCATAAACAAGTGCAATGACCTAAGTCTACCAAGAAACAGAAGGCAACAACATCATGTTGTTTAACCCTAAGCTTCCGCGATGGTCAAATCCTAGACTTGAGTTTAGCTTTAGCTTTAACATTTTTAAATGCCACAAGCTATACCATTCCTTATACGTAGGATGCACGTATTTTTTTAAAGATAAATGCTTATGCAATGCAATGTAGCAGTTTTTGCACTGTCTGAGGCTGAAACTACATAGTATAAACACTTTCAGAGAATAACTTGGCTTATACTCATGCATGCACATGTACCCGTGCTATGATATGATATGATATGATATGAGAATGAATGTACTTGGTAAATAGTTGATTGTAGATTATTCAACATGACAAGTCACGTAATACTGAAACTATAATGCAATGCAATGCAATGCAATGTGATACATGTAGTCAATGCGTGCATATGCCAGTACTTTAACTTTAGAGAAGACAGAAGAATTGTATAATCAAATTTTTTACCATACCAGTATATCTACAGCTTCAGCTGTCTATGTCCAAAAGTCAACTTTTGTTGATTTAATGTTACATGTGAGTGAGATAGTCAGTCAGTCAGTCAAGTGTGATACAGATTCAGACTCACTCAGACTCTCTCATTGTCCTTCATTCCATTGTAAAAGAATTTGCATTGTTGGATTTTGCTTGCTATAGCTTGCTCCGTGTAATTGTATTACGTAGGTGAGCATTATACATACAAAATTATTCAAAATTTAACCAGAATTTGAGCAATTCTTCTTAATTTTGTAGCCAATCATGAAAATCCCAAGAAATATTGAAGAAATCACAGCATCCTGGCTCTCAGCTGTCACTGGTCTGAAAATCAAGCCACAAACTCTCAAATTAACCCCAAATATTCAAGAAGGCAAAGGTTTCTTGAGTAATTTGGTCCGTGTGCTCGCAGAAGATGAAAATGGGAATCCCTTTCAAGTTGTTGTCAAACTCCAGCCGGACAATGCATTCCTTGACATGTTGTTGTCAAATCGTTTTGATGAAAGTGAAATAAAATGTTATCGAGATCTTTTACCGACACTTTTGAAGCAATGCCCTGCACTGGGTGAAAATCTTTGCAGGTGTTTGTATGGACATATTGAGGAAGAACCTGAATCTGGGACATACAAATCTGTTTTGGTCCTTGAAGATTTGAAACCACAAGGATACACGACGATTGATTTTTGTAAAAATCTCTCAAATCCACAAATTGAAGCTGGAGTAAAATTTTTGGCCAAACTTCATTATTCAAGTTTTGCTTGGGAAGCTACAAATAAAAAATCCTTGGTTGACGTTTTCCCATTCGTGAAGCCAAAGTCGAATACTCAGATTTATGACTTGTTGCAAATGTCATTGGAATATTTGGTTGGATTTTTAGAAAATGAGGTTGAACTACAAGCAAAAATTAAAAGAGTTATTCCATTGTCCACCCAAGCATTGGAAAAAGTTATTCTTGAACCTAAAACTCATGGTTGTATCATTCATACGGATCTTTGGGCAAATAATTTTATGTTCAGCAATCAAGGAAAACCAGTCAAAGTCATTGATTGGCAAATTGTGAGCTACAATGACCCAATGTTTGACCTCGTGGTATTTTTGACCAGTTCAATCCCGGCTGATGAACTCACAAAGGAAAATATGGATAAAATGCTCCGAATTTATTATGATACGTTCAAGGAATTTGGAGAATTAAAAAATATGCGGAGTTTTGAAGATTTGGTTCGAGATTTTTACAGTTTTGGAATGGTCTGGGGATTTTCATGGATTGCATTATCAGCTGAGCCCATGTCACCAAATCCAACACGTTTGCTCAAGATTTTAAAATTTCTGGATCAAGAAATCAACTTCGAGAAATGCATTACAGATCTAATGGAGCAAAAATCCGGCTAAAAGTGCTAACCAGGCAGGCAATATATAATTTTAATTATTTTTAAGCAAAAACTTGTAATTCTAGTTCGTGTGATTTTAGTAAATTTTATGAAAACAAGCCAATAATGATGTTGTTTGAGTATTTTATTCGGGTTGATGTCAATTTTAATATTTTTTAGGTCAAAGGTCATTTTTTATGTTTACATATACAATGAGGTGGAGGTTGACGGAAATGTCTTCCATTAAAGTTTATTCTGGGTGCACTATTAATTTTCCTATTAAAAGTACCCACACCCACTGCAGAACTTGATGCAGATTTCTTGAATAGTTTGAGTTCAATTTCCGCCCTAGTCGCCTTCTTGTCAAAACTTTCTGGATCAATTTTTTCTCTCAATTTTTGTCTCATTTCCGCTCCTAATTGTGCTCTGAGTCTTGAATACATGATTCGCCTCTCTTTTTCTGCTTTGACTCTTGCACTTTTGCAATTTTTGGTTTCAATTACGTCCATCACGAGTTCTCTTTGTTTTTCTTCTTTTTCTTTGACCTTTCTTAACATTTCTATCGCTCGTTCTTCCCTTAGGGCACGATCGCTGGCTATGCGGGCACGTCTTCGGCTGATTTCATGAGAATAATTTAATGTCGCCCTCTCTTGGGCTGCTAGGTTGAGGCTTAACACGTGTTTGTGCCATTCTTCTAAACCAGCCAATAGTTCAGCATGTAATGCCCGGGCTTTTTCTAAACATTTGTTTCGATTTCCAGCTCCTTGATTTAANCTTAACACGTGTTTGTGCCATTCTTCTAAACCAGCCAATAGTTCAGCATGTAATGCCCGGGCTTTTTCTAAACATTTGTTTCGATTTCCAGCTCCTTGATTTAACATCATGTTTCTTCGCTGTAATCGATTCATATAATTGCTGGAAGCTCTTTGTTCTTTTTCTTCTAAATGCATTCGCAGTTCTTCCAGGGCTTTTCGGGCCGATTGTTCAACTTGTTCGTGTTTTAGAATTCGTTTCATATCTTCTAAACGATTCATCTCTTGGATATGCTAAAATTCCAATAAATTTCAAATTAAGACCCAGAAAATTTTCCGTTCGTATCCGCCATATTATATTTACCCGCCAATTATCTTGCTCCTTTCTTCTTTTCCGAATTTCTGCTTCGCGCATGCGCATTTGAAGTTTTTCTGAAAGCGCTTGGCGATGCTGGCGATCTTCATCCAATAATTTGTCTAGGGCGCGTCCTACTTCTAATTGACGAATCGCTTCATTTTGTTGCTTTTCAAGAAGTTGTTTTTTCTGCGGGAAAATTTAGAAGTTAATATAAGGTAACAATAATTTAAACCATTTTAAATTTACCCGCTGATACTGAAGATCTTCTAAATATTTTTGTACTTTATTATCTCTGCGCTCCAAGTAATTGAGTAGTCCTTCCCGATTATTTCGCCATTGGTTCTCAAGGGTCAAGAATCGGTTAGTATTTTCAATATTTTCCAATCGGCGCTTTTCGCTAAGCCGGTCTTGCCATCTTTGGTTCCATAAATTTGTTTCCTACATAAGTAGTAAAATTAATATTTAATTTATGGACATTCATTTTCGAAAATCGGCGCTTTTCGCTAAGCCGGTCTTGCCATCTTTGGTTCCATAAATTCGTTTCCTACATAAGTAGTAAAATTAATATTTAATTTATGGACATTCATTTTCGAAATTTGAATAAAAATTACCCTAATTCTTTTTAATCGGTCATTTTCGATAATACTACGAAGTTGCTGGGATAATTTGTCCCTCTCCATTTCCCTTCCTTTTTTAAGAAGAAGCAATTCCAGAATTTTTCGATCATCTCGGGTTAAATCGTTTGTGGAAATAAAATCGCCATATCTATCAGAATTTTTTAAATCAGCATATAATGAATTTCTTCATTTTTAAATTTTTTGGTATCCTTTCATTAAATTTTCTCACCTCATCATGTACTCACTCAAAATTTGATTGTCGTTATTTAATGAGCCAAAAGAACAAATTCGTGGACTCCAAGTGAGAGGTGAGATTTTATGAAAATCCAAATTTGATTTACTCCTGCTTAAATCAGGTACACTTTTGGATGAAAATATTTCTCGTTGGCTTCTGCTTCTTCGACTTTGACTCCTGGAACGTTCTTCATTTTCGTCTCCTTGCGACTCCGTTTCTGAACAATATTGCACATGGACCACTTTCCCTTTGCGTTTTCTGCGCTCATTTTCATTTTCAGAATTTTCTTTAGGGGTCGCTAATTTAACACGTCTGCGCGATGACCCGTCTGATGTTGCTGTTCCTGTGCTCGCGCTCGTGTTCATACGCGCTGACCTTCTCTCTGTTCCAGCGGAAGCTGAATTAAAATTTCGACTCCTGTTAGAAATTTTTTCATTGCTATTGCCACTGCCACTGATACGTCGACTTCTGCCATACTGAGCCATGATCAAAGTATTCCTCATTTCTCGGCACCTTAAAAGTTTTTCTAAAAAATACAAAAGATAATGCAAAAAATTAATAATCGCTTGCATTGATAATATTTTTAATTTTGTTTATTTAACTTACCTTGTCGTTCAGTTTCATTATCCTCGTAAATTTTATAAATCTCAGATAATCTCAAATAGGGCAACGTTTCTTCATATTCTTCCAAACTGTGGTAGACCAAATCTGTGGGCTAATTAGATTGTAATTAAAAAATTTAATGAGTGTTAACTAAAGAAGCAATTATTAATAATTAGCCTAAGTACTCTTACATACCTGAATATTGAGCTCAGTACAGACTTGTAAGGACCTTGGACTTGTCAAAATATACGGAGTAGTTTGTGCTATCCCAAATTCCTCAAAATTGTCCAGGTGAAGTACTACACTACTGGTGCCCAAGCCCAGAAGATTGTCACACGTTGTCATTTTATTTCTGCATTTGCTCAGAAGGAACCATGAAGAAACAAACGGAAGGAAATTGTAGTCTGCGAATGCAAAAGTAATTTACTACTACTACTACCTCAGCCAATTTTTACACACAGACGCAGGTGCTGCAAATGCAGGTGAGTTGATTGCATAGCATAGCATAGCACCAGCACCTCCCGTTGTGCCACTTTCCCTTGACTACAGTTCAGTTCTTATGATTAAAACGAAACCAGGAGCTATGCCGTGAAACAAGGTAAATGGTACGAATATTCACATGTCTGCTAAGGTATTTGCGAAAGTTTGCTTAAAACTAGCGTGTGTGTGTGTGTGTTGTGTCTACGAGAATTCTTATAGTACTCGTCCTCTTTTGTCTGTCCATCTGACTGGCTACGTGAAACTGAAAGCAAAAGCATTGGAACGACAAGAGACCGGAACGGAACCAAGTTGAATTGAATTGAAAAAGAGTCCGATCGATTACATTAACAGCATTGCATTGCATTGGCATTTGCATTTGTGTGTTTGGTTTGTTTGTACCGGGCATTGCCAGGTGATGGCTGATAGCTTAAATGCCCTGCTTCTCCGATCGGAAATGATATTGATCCCTTCCTGTTTCCTTTTCTTCTATATTGTAGCCCTAATTTTTGTATTTTATATAAAACTTCAGTTCGAATTTAGTATAACATTTAAATTTTATTCATAATTTTGAATATTATTGCATGCCACATGAATTCAAAAATTTGAACAGTCTAGCATTATGCATTAGAAATTAGCAACTGGTGGATATGGTAATGTCATTGGCGACTGGTTTTGATTTTGATTTCCTGGAATTTTAGTATTCCCGCCATGAACTCCGCCGCTATTGGTACTAGAAGGTAATTTCCATCCAGCATCGCCTCCGGCGCATTGATTTTGGTTATTTTGTCCAAATTTGACCTGTCCACAACTTTTGGGTACTTGAGACCCACCAGCACGATTTTTTGCGCCCGTACATTGACGCAAGCGTGGCAATTCTCGATTCCAAAATGCGCATGATTCTGCCTTTGGGCCAAAAATGTTGTTTGTAGATTGATCTGATACGATAGTTGCATTTAAATCCAGGAATACTGGATAAGCTGGTGTGTAAGGAGACCAGTTTTTCGAAGGAACTCTGAAAATGCAAAAATTAATTGTTAAAGTTGAAATTCACATTTTTATTTTTCGTTTTTTACCCAGTCTTTGCAAAATTCGTAAAAAGTTCCATCATTTTCTTAGATAAATTTTTTTCAGCAGTAGCTCGTTTAGAATCTTTGAGTGGACCACCAAAATAATATTCACAATCATCGGCATGCTTAACTCCAACCCATTTAGGTGTTGGGTTTACGATTGTCCTCTAAAAATAAATAATAAATAATGAAATAAATCACGCAAGGTCAAAGGTCATTTTACTTACATGATTAAACATGAAATAATAAACACGTTGACCTTGAGCAGCCCATTTATTTGCAAAATTTACGTCAGGGCATATAAACCCAATGTCACCAGCGACTGAGATGATCCGTTTTAGATTTTCGTTAGTGTCATCTACGTTTTTCCAGTTTGTGTACTAAAAATAGAAAATTTTATCAAAATCTCAAAATACCCCATTAAGATTATTTTCATTTTACCCGGTCCACAATGGCATCTATTTCGACATCTGCCTTATTTCGAAACATTCGACGAATCGTTGATTCAAAAACATTGTAAGAAATCACAGGTACTTTGATCGTATCCCAGCTAAAATACTCTGGATAATTCATGAGTAAAAATAGTGACCCTTCATCCTGTACATTTCCAATCATTAAATCAGCTCTTGCATTTGAGTGACTTTTTAAAATATTTGTTGGTGAATCTGGTAAAAAATATCCATCCATAGTTGCAACTGCAAAGTAGTCATACATGAATTTCTTTTTATAGTCAAATGTAGAAAGTTTTGAAGGTGGGACTTTTCTTAAACAGGCTATGACTTCGGAAATATTCTAAAAATTCAAAATATAGATTAGAAATTGTACCTAATAATTATAATGACCGATTTTTACCTGATTTCCATAAGCTGCGGCAGATCGTGACCAACATCCCAAACCTTCTGCGACTTCGTAAGAACCAAGAATCATTTCTTCTGGGTCTTTGTACAACAATTCTTCATTTGAAGCCCCGGATACCATAATGGCTCGTTTTACTAATGGTTTGCTTAGAGGTGACAACAAATGCCAAGATGTAGAAAAAGATCCAGCACTTTCACCAAATAGCGTCAATTCAGCTATCATAAAAGACAAGGAAAATTAGAAATAACAAAATATATGGAACATACAAAACTTACATGGATTTCCACCGAATTGTGCAACATTATCACGAATCCATTCTATAGCCAAATGTTGATCTACAAGTCCCATATTTCCAGGTGCTTCGTCACAACCAAAGTATAGAAAACCAAGCGGGCCTAACCGATACTATAAAAAGACAACAATGTTACTAACTTATTGAAATTTATTGAATCGGCCATTTTAGTACATACATTCATTGAAGCAACGACGACGTCGTAGTCTCCTGCCAAAATAGCTCCGTCATAAATATCTAACGTTGACGTTCCGGCGTAAAATCCACCACCGTGAATCCAAATCATGACCGCAGCTGGACCCTTGCTTTTTAAAATTGAGAGAGGAACCCAAATATTCAGATAAAGGCAATCTTCAGACACTTTTGTGTTTGGATCCCAAATGCTACGTTCCTTGGGTTCACTCTAATATAGAAGTAAAAGTAACCTTTGACCTTTGACATGAAATAGTTCACATACCTGAGAGCACGTATTTGGCAGCGTTGTAGTCTCCAGAGTCCCAGTCCAATGTTCCTTGGGTACTGGGCGCTTGAAACGAAGGTCGCCGATAGGTGGCTTTGCATATGGAATTCCGAAAAATGCACATACGTCTTTTCCAGTTGCTGACCTTCAAAAAATTTGAAATTTAGGCTAAGAAAAATTTATTTTGTGTTAAAACCTACTTGACCAATTTTCCTTTAATTAATCCATTTGCAGTTTGAACGGGTGTAGTGCAAGAGGCTACGGTAGATGCTTGTAAATTTTTGCTAGGCTGCTGCAGTGGTTTTGGTTTTTGGTTAAGTTGATTCAAATCATCCCAATCATCCCCATCTAGTTCTTGTTGTTGACCTCCATCCAATTCTGTGAATCTAATCTGGGATTTGTTGCTGCTGTTGTCCAGAATAATACCCTGGCGGTGGTCTCCATCCCGTACCGGTTGAAGTTGCCCTCGAATGACCACTACTGGCATTTGCACTGCTTATGGCAAAAATGCAAAGGATTGTGAACAAAATTAAAATTATTTTCTTCATCTTGACAAGACTAAGAACAAACTGGGACTGTGACTACAAGAAATTCTGTCATGAAGCTACTCATCTTATTTTTTAAGCTTTTCTTAATCTAATCCAATAAATGGAGCAGACGTGTAGCGTAACATAGCGCAAGATCATAAGTTCACCTTGCCCTTTTTCTTTGAACTCTTATGTCATCTGGAAATCCTCAAAGGCTAATTACGTCAGTCCAACCCAGATTTAAGATCCGACATGTGTAATTAAATAGGCAGTATTGGGATCACGCATCTGTAGGAATTTAGTTAAAAACATGTTTTTTTTATCATTGATGTAATTTTATTATGTTCTAAGCAGAGAATGATATAGGCCGAGGTTTAGCTTATTGCTTAGTTAAAAAGGCAATAGTGCGTATGAAATAATTTATGATCGATTTTGAATTTTTAAATTACTTCCCCATTTTGGTAACATTTTGCCTTCGTCATTACCTTGATTTACTTTAAATCATTCAAAAATTTAATTATAGGCAGCAAAACACTTGGTCGTTAATTTGATTTGCGCATTTAACTCACCTTGCTATATATGTCAAGTTAACTTGCAAATTAATCAAAAATAATACCACGTACAAAAACCAATGCAAAATAAATGAATATCCCTTAATAAAAGTATTTTTCACCACCAACTTTCCTTGTAGCTCGTGTTCAAGAATTTTGATCAGGAAAATTATTGAGGAAGTGAATCAGTATAAAAGCTGAAAAATTTCTGACAAACAGCACAAATCATCTCCAGTCTTCCTTCTAAGCCTTTTAAACTACAAATCTCTAATTTCCACCAAATCAACCAATCAAGATGAACGGTAAAATTGTCGGATTCTTTGTTCTTCTGGTTCAATTGGTCTACGTATTCGGGACTGTGGCTGCCTATGATCCCACAGCATCTTCTACTACTACTACTGCTCCAGCTGCCGGACATTAATTACTGAAGCCTGCAACCGACCTGACCTGAACATGACCCACCGGATACGGACACTCGTTCGTAGTTGTACAGAGATCCCACAGCATCTTCTACTACTACTACTGCTCCAGCTGCCGGACATTAATTACTGAAGCCTGCAACCGACCTGACCTGAACATGACCCACCGGATACGGACACTCGCTCGTAGTTGTACAGCAATGTAGTAAAATAGTCCAAATTATACTTCGGCTCTAGTCTAGCCTTAGCTACTGGTATCTTCTGTCAAAATTTTTAACCCTCTTCAGAATTTGGTCAAATAAATCTATCTATTCAGTTCAGCATTAATTTTTCAGTTATTATTTGCATTTTAAAAATAATTACATGTCATTTGATTGACTTGATTCGTTTTAAGTTTTATTACACAATCCAAACGAATTAAAATTTAGGCTGAAACACTCCTGCTGGCTTGAGCCTATGGTACATTTGCATTCCAGAGAACTTGTTTGTATTTTCATTTGAATCACACTTTTCAAAAATGAGGGGAAGATCATAGTTCCAAAAGTTGCAAAACTCAGCATGTGGTCCGAATATATTGAACGTAGTTTGATCCGTAATGACCGTCGCGTTCAGATCCAGGAAAATAGGATAGGCAGCTGTATAAAATTCCCAGTTCTCAGAAGGATTCCTTAAAATCAATACAAAAATTATGATTTAGCCACGTTTAGTGAGAAGTTTTGTTAATGTTTATTTACCCATTTTTTGCAAAATCACCAAAAAGTGTCATCATGTGCTGAGACAAATCTTTGTCACTTTGTGGACTCGAGTCATTGGCAAAAAATGTTCCAAACAAGTAATCAAGCTCATAGCCATGCATCACACCCATCCATTCGCCCCAAGGGATTTGAGGAAGACCTCTGAAAAATTATAATTGTTGTTTATTCACTCATTCTTATGCATATCAATGTGAAATTTACCTGAGTAAAATAATAAAAATAAACTCTTTGACCTCTGGCTGCCCATTGCTTTGCAAAATTCTTATCCATGCACATAAAATAACGATCTCCAGCTGCTTTTATGACTCTTTAGCAAATTTGCTGCGTAGTCATCCATGTTCTTCCAATTTGTGTACTGCACATGTATAAAAAAGTTAATAAAAAGATTTATAAAAATTCATAAGTTAAACAAATACTCTTGAAATAGTCAAATCCTTGAGAGTGGTTGGGAGATCACCAAAAATATACTTCGTAATATCAAGAAATTTATCATAGTCGATATTTACGGTCTCCTCGTTTGTAAAATATTGTGGGAACCAATAAGATAAGAAATAAGAGCCTTCATCCTCAACATTGCCAATAATAATATCCGCTCGTTTCCCATTCTGTTGTTTGAGTAAATTTTGTGGACTATCAGTCAAGTAAACTCCATCCATCGTAATGGCTGCTGGTCCGTCAAGAAAACCTCGATAATTGTACGGAAATGTGGCAAAGGTCATTGCATCTTTATTTCTGAGGCAGTCCAGTATTTCAGGTACGGTCTGAAAAAATATGCAAGGAAATTATGTTTGTAGAAAATTGAGTTTTCTGGCAGGAATTACTTTGACAGGATTTTCGGATGAATTGTAGCATCCAACCCCAGTGGCAACTCCATATGAAAATTCCACAGCTTGGCTTGGCTCATGATAGAACGCAGGGGCAGTTCCAGACATTATAATCGCACGTTTAAACCATGGGGCTGCAAATTCCGATAGCAAATGAAAAGATACAGAAATCCCACCTGCACTTTCACCAACCAGGGTGATGCGATCTGAAAAATGCAAATAAGGCTAAAGCATTTTTAACTTAATTACCTAAAGTTTAACAGTTCTTACCAGGATCACCACCAAACTTGAGTACATTATTGTGAATCCATTGCATTCCTAAAACTTGATCTTTTAAGTGAACATTTCCAGCAACGTCGGACGAATATTCATTTCCAAACCATAAAGAGCCAAGTGGACCGAGTCGGTACTACATTTCAATAGAAAAATCTCAAGTTGCCCCAAGAGTGTCTTTTTACATCATAATAGCATTTATTTTTACATTGATTGAAACAAAAATGACATTATTGTTTCCAGATAGAATCGAGCCATCATAAATTCTCAGAGAACTCGAACCCGAAATGAGGGCACCACCATGAATCCAAAGCATAACAGCAGCAGGAGTCGTCGTATTGTTGTTAACTCCTTCAAGGATTGATACTGGGACCCAAATGTTTAAATATAGACAATCTTCACTCACGTCTGTGTTTGGATTCCACATGGTTTCACCCACAAAATCGGGAAACATGAGCGAAGGAACCTAATTATGGGTTTTGTTAGAATTTACAATCTCAATAAATAATAATAACTAATTTTCTTACCTGAACACAAGTATTTGGCAAATTTCTTGCATTCCAAACCCCAGCCCAATTTCCAACCGGAACGGGAGCCTTAAATCGTAGATTTCCTACTGGAGGTACGGCAAATGGAATTCCAGTAAAGGAACACATTTGAATTCCTGTGGGTGACCTGAAATTTATCACAGAAAGTTTTTATTCATTGTTTTGTACTTAATTTAGCTAAGATATAACTTACGTATATTCTCTTCCACGTAGTGGTCCATTTTTTGTCACAACTTGCCGACAAACTGAAGCACGGCTATTATTATCTTCATCATCATCATCAGCTTCTTCGATTTTCTTAGCTGGAATTGGTGGTGCATTTGCAAATTTAAAATCGTTCAAGAACTCTTCAAATTCCAACGCATCTTGCTTTTTTTCTTCAAGTTCTAGTAGCTTCTTTTCTTCAGAAATTTCATCTGAATCATCTTGACCTTGACCTTGACTGACTGCATGACGAGCTGGTCCTTGAGCAAAGCCAAGCCATCCGATTTTATCAGCTATCGTATCTTCCTTGTCCGCCGATGCAGAATCACAAAATTGGAGCACAACAATCAAAAAAATCACGAAGGAAAATTTGTCCATTGTTAAAATTTAAAACTGCGGGACTTGTGTTCACAAATCCACTGCGTTAGGCTGCAAGAAACGATGTGAAGTGAAGCGCAGGATAGGAAAAATAAATTAGTTGGTCAGTCCCGGATTTTTTTTATTTGTAGTCAAGGAATTACCATTCTGAAATAAATGAATAAATGAGGCATTGCCAGGTAAATGTAAGCTCAAGACAGGAAGTAATTTGACCGTAGGGCATAAATAAACTTATTGTACTCTTGAACTACCCTTCTATTTGAAATTGGTAATAATATAATAAATTGATCTTTATTTCCATAAGATGATTGAATAGATTGAACACAATGTGTGCGTCCGTCCACATTACA